>CM031374.1:80791539-81096049 GCA_018208015.1 Medicago ruthenica
AACAACTTTGTTATTTTATTTTTTGTATTATCTTTTTCTATTATGGAATGGTACGTAGTCGTAATACAATTATCAACAAAATTGTTGTTGGATACATTGTTTGTCCATACAATGATGAAGTTTCAATTATGATAAAACAATATAAGTTGTTTCTTGTAAATCTCGTGTTATTATATCATGAATGCACCCATTAATTTTTGGGGATTCTATCAAAACAATATATGCTTGTTACTCAAATTGTTTCCCTGAATGCACCCAACCCTGAATAGCTTCCGAAGAAAAAATTTAGACTTGTTGCTAGAAATAATTTAGGCTTGTTTACAAATCTCATGTTATGATATCCTGAAATGCCACCAATGATGCACCCCGTAATATAGGCTTGTTTCAAATGCATATAATATACCTTGAATGCATAAAGTGGTATCCATGTTTCACAATTCCATGATTTTATTTATGAGTTCATGATTAAAGTTGATTTTATTCTTGGATCTGTATAATTATTAGGAATTTAGATTGTTGCACTTGCAGCCTTTCGTCAAAATTTCTACTAGAACTTTTACATATCAACTACGAAGATGTTAAAGGGTATTTTTTTTAATTATTACTATTTATTCCACCTATTGATGTTTTTTTAAATAAAAGGGTAAAATTGGAATAAAAAAGTTATAACTCATTTCGTTCCGTCGACTTTCCAAACAATGGAATGGAAAATTAGTTTCATTCCATCTTAAAATATACAAACAGTGGAATGGTATCATTGTTCCGTTCCATTTCATTCCGCTCCGTTAGTTTTAAGTTATCCAAACATAGCCTAACCAAACATTAATGAGACCATTTACATAATTACTACTATTGCCATATCCTTGTATGAATTGCTATTACACATATAGCCATTACACGGCTGTTGCAGAACATGGTATGCATTTATCTCTTGTTCATGAATAAAAAGGAACAAAGACAATTCAATTGTTAACAATACAATTCACTGAAAGCATTTTTATAGCAGAACTGATTGGGATAACTCCCAAATTGAAGATATTCAAAATATCGACAGACAAAAAATGTTTTAACAGTACAAGTTCGGCTCAAGGTCCCCGACATCTTCCTCTCTCTCGGCAAAATTCATTGTTGAATGAAGTCACCTGTCAACAACATGACAAGTGCTCGAGTATCACCGAACATGAATTACTCAAGGTAAAATGTTTCAAATAAATTAGCTCGGTTTATATTGTATGCTCTGCAGATTTGCAACCATTCCTCTATATTCTTAAAGCTCGACATACAACAACGGAGTCAAATCCGGCAGTGACAGACAACGCTGCAAATATTATAGCAAGTAAAGCGCTATATTAGCATCAAAACACACCGAGCGAGAACTTGGACAAAATCTCTTTGCTCAAAGCTAAGTGACACTTACTTTGTAGTCATATCATACTTAGTCGATCAAATACCTGAATTTTTGGCTAACTCTTATACAACCGAGTTAAAACTTCTTGTACATTTTGCTAATGTATCAATTATAAATTTATACATACTTCACTAACGATTTTTCAGTTGGAGTTTGTGCTTGTTCATATTATGCAGGAGAAGCTAAACAACTCAACAAACTGAATCCGCCCTCCGAGTTCATTCTCTTGGTTGGCTTATCGGTCACAAACTATAAATTAGGTAAAACCTACATCCCGCAGCGGATACGGTTTACACCTTCTCAACGAAGAGAACTTCGCCACAAGTTCCTCAACCGAGTATAAATAAAATTTAGGTAAAACCTACATCCTAACACGGATATGGTTTATGCCTCATCGAGGATGAGAACTTACCACAACAAGTTCTACCATCGAGCATAAAAACATCGAATACAGGAGAAACCTTGTGTTTCCACAAAAGCTCGAAACTAACGAGCATTTACAACGGAGATAGAAATTCGTGCCACTCTAAATCCAAAATCATTAAAGGATAAATGAAATATAAACAGCGGAGTCATTTACTCCTCGGTATGTTAGCTCCTAACTGCTACATCACCGCTCAGCATGTAAGGTAGAACCCCAGCTCGCGATGGGTGATTCATGCCTCGGGGCATTGAACTAAAACTATGTTTGTGTTCATCCACCATTTACCGTTCGAACCACATCTTCGAACACACATTCAGAACAAACTACTCTTGGACGTAAAGGCTTCTAATGAATACCATGTGTAATGATTAGAACAATCACGCTTAGATCCCCTCGTAAAATAGCACACAAGCATTCACTCTCAAACGAACGAAGCAAATGCTTGGGAGAGGAAGGGAAACATCTTTAAACTAAACAACAATTTAAAGAAGCAAGTTGTATGCTCGTCCTTTAACAGTTTTAAATCCTCAGAATACTCCAAGTCGCCACTTCACAACGAAGCAACAACTTGATTAAAAAACGCTCGGTTATACAAATTAACCCTACGAGAATACATTGAGTCGGAAGGAAAATTTCTAAGTATCATTGCCAGCATACAGACATAAGCAAACCTTAGACTACGAGGATAACGACGCACGCAACACTTGGAAATTTCTAAGCAAAATATTTCAAGCAAATGCAAGTCAAACTAAGCCTCACATTTTGAGCATATCGGTCGCAAAATATACTTGGAAATAAAAATAAACATTCCACACAAGTATAAGAAATAACGCGAGCATAAATAAGGTAAAACCTACACGAATACGGTTTACGCCTCCTCGGATAAGAGAACTTTGCCACAAGTTCCACCATCGAGTACAATTCACGTAAAACAACGGATGTGGAATGTCGCGCTACTCCATCATCCTAATTTAAAGGATAAGTTTAATCTATTCAACAGATGTAACTTGCTCCTCGGTATGAAATTTTCCAACTGCTTCATCATCGACAAGCATGTTAGGCAGAACCCCAACTCGCAATGGGATCTTCACGCCTCGGGGTAGAGAACCAAATTATGTTTGTTCCTCCATCGTTACCGTTTGAATAAAAACTTCGGACACACGTTTAGATAAACCTAATCTTAAACGTGAGCCATCAATATCATTTGGAAAAACAACTTCCAACAAAAATAAGCCAGGGTCAACATGGTCCTCTTTTTGAGCTTTTTCGCTCAACTGAGAAAATTCTCAATTCTCTCCTTCGACAGGTCTAGTCGATATAAAGGGCGTCATTTCTACAATCATGTGAGTTTGCCTTACAACAGGAACAACACTCAATAATTTGGCAAAACCACGCCACTCTTTGAGAAGAAAAAAACATTATCTTCACGCCACACTTTCCACAAAAGCATAAACTTAAAAAATCTCTCCCCCTCGGACCATAATATAAATCCTCATCAGATCATAATCGAACTCAAAGTATCACGAATGATCTACTTCAGATTGTTTCTAACACAATCAGTTCGACATCTCCTTTTTGCTCGTCATCATTTGAAGTAATTACTTTGAATGCCTCGAACTAACGACTTGGGGGCATCTGTTCTGGACTAGCCAAAAGTCTGGCCCACCAAAAATTAAGGCCCAATTAATCAATGGCCCAACAAGCAAAGCCTACCCTTATCATTGGATCCTCTCCTACCAATAATAGTCCATAACGGCTACTAATGGCTCATAACGGCCATTCAATCTCGTCATAAGGGTGCATTTCATAACGACTTCCCCATTACCACTCAACGGTCTCCTCGACCATATATAATGAGCTTTTGACAAGCTCACAAGGTATGTATCTCTCTATGCTTCACCCTACTCTTGCTCATACACTGACTTGGGCGTCGGAGCACCTGCAGGTACAACACCCCCTTCTCCTCAACGGGGTTGCGGCGAGCACATCCTCAGAGCACCGTCATCAACGGTCGGAGCACCCACTTTCGTTGATCAACCACCACTGTGAGTATCCTTACCCTCCTCGGGTAAATTCTCCTGTCTGTTCTAAACAATAATGTTATATTGTTGGTGTTATTAAAAAAGATAAGGATTTTTGTTATATTTGTTATATTATTGTTTTTTTTACAAGATTTGTTATATTATTGTTGTCATTGAAAAATATAAATATGGTTTGTTGAGTTTGTTACATTTGAAAATCACAAATATCTATACTTATAATTTTAATTTATATCAAAAAAATTATATAAAATATCGTTAATAATTTACACGTGTTAGCGCAATAAAAAGTGCGGAAAGACGGACACGTGAATGTCTGTCTTTTCGGTAGTATATATATAGAAAAAAACTTAGGTACAATTCCATAATTTTCTCAAAGTTTGTTATATAAAAATTTGTATTATTAGTTAAAAACCATACGAAAAGCATATAAAGAATTGTAAGTTTTTCATATATATATAGGACATATCAAATGAGAGGACTTTTAAAATGAGAGATGAGAGGATTAAATGCTAGCCATTGGATTGAATTGGATTAATATCAATGGTTGATATATTAAAAAATGCATATGCTGGTATTTCGTCTTCTCTAACTATCTGCACGCTTTGGTTTCTCTGATCTGTTCCATTTTCCTATAAATTGTTCCATGTGTTTAATCGTACCCTTTGAACACCTCAAATCTGGTATCATCTAAATCTTCACAACACAATATCTGTAAACTTTTGCGAAACTAAGTCACCCAAAGACAACCATCTTCAGAATCCATAGCTCCATTGTTGGTTCAGAGGAATTGGAAAGGTCGATGCACCTGCATAACCTCTATCGGTGGACCTCATGCAATTGGTTTTATAGAGAGCAAAAATAAAACGAGGGGGAGATCTTAATTTTGTTGCCTCTGTGTGTCGCAAACTCTATTGCT
This sequence comes from Medicago ruthenica, assembly GCA_018208015.1. Lineage (NCBI taxonomy): Eukaryota > Viridiplantae > Streptophyta > Magnoliopsida > Fabales > Fabaceae > Medicago > Medicago ruthenica. The sequence goes on from CM031374.1 coordinate 80,796,330, forward strand.
CGTGTGACCTTCCAGTCTCATCTGTTGTTTGCCTTTGTGTAATAATTGAATTGGTTTTCACCGAAGATGCACTATAATTGGATCCTGTATCTTCAAGCTCTTTTTCTTTTTTTTGTAAATTCTCTTACGCTCGCTATTGCTTTATGTTTTTGTCTCGAGAATGAATAAATCTTCTTGTTGTTGAAGCAAATAATTGTTGCCTCACACTTGTTGTTGAGTTGATACGATATTAGCATTTTATTTCTGGGGAAAAACCACTTTTTCAATGTCTTGGCAAGAACAGAGAATCACTAATTAAGGGAATAAACAAACACAAACACAACATAAGTTGTTAATGGAAAACCACTTTTTTAACATGGTTCCATGTTTGTAATTGCAACCAATTGAAAGGAATAACAAACGCAACAAATACAAGATGCAGAGTCTGTTTGGCAAGTCACAAAAACATGCTTATGTCTTATAGCTTATAAACTTGTATGGCAAAAAAAGACATGTTTGGTAACAGTCTTTTCGTCAGGAGCTTATAACTTATTTCAGGAGTTTATAGCTTATTTTTCAGACGCTATTTCAAGTAGCGTTTGAGCTTATAGCTTATTATTTTTTCTTCCTCTTTTACCCTTACTATTTTATTTAAATATCAGTTTTACCCCTTATGTTTTATTGTAATTTAAAATAAAAAATAAATATATTAAATACAGGGAATACCAACGTCATGCAAAGAGAGATAAAAATGGGTTCTACTGCTTCTTCATTCTCTCTGTATCGTCATTTTCCTTTGCCACCATTCCTCCATTGTTTCTTCTCCTTTCTTCATCCAGGTTTGCGATTTTTCCCCTATTTTCTTCAGTCCCTGTATTGTTGTTTAAAAGAGTTGTTTGATTCATAAATAGATTGAAAAACCCTAAACCCCTATTTATTTTTTTATTATTACTGATGAATAGATTAGAATATTTGTTCTTTGATGTCCAATATTATACATATTTTGTGTCTGGATTCTATATATATTTGTGTTTTAATGTCTAATATCTGTGCAAAGAATGAATTGAATATGCAAGTATTTTTGAGCTCTGTAGGTTATATATATAGGTAGTTAAGGAATATTAGGTGATAGACTTATTTTATTATTATTTTGGATTAATATAATTGTAGTTAAGATTATCTTAATTCGTACTTAAATGACAATGATATTGTTGTTGTTGTTGTTGTTGTTGTTATTATTATTATTATTATTATTATTATTATTGACGTATGTTGTTCTTGTCTTCATAAAAAATTGAATGATATAAAAATGTCCTTTTATGTCATTTTACATCTATCAGCTAGTTGAACCGTTAATTTTACCAAACACTTCAATTAGATTATCAGCCATAAGTCATCAGTCATCAGCTATAAGCTATCAACTATCAGTCATCAGTCATAAGCTATAAGCTATCAGCTATCCGCTATTTTTGTCAAACAGATCCGCAGCAGGAGAGCTTTTTTTTTAAGGAAGAAAGGAAAAAGGGAAGGGATGAATGCTACGGTGCAGATATTAAAATTAATTCTCATATTAAAGATTAATCTAATGGCTAATATTTAATCCTCTCATCTCTCATATTAAGAAGTCCTCTCACTTAAATTATGGGAGTTTGCTTAGAAGATGGAAGATGAAAGGGGATTAGGCAAAAAGTGAAATGAGCAAAAGAATAAAAAGGGTACGAGTTATAGGAAAAAAGAATTAGAGAGATGAAAATAATAAAATAATGAGAGGATAAAAAAGAAACCAAATAAATGGGAGGTGTGTCTGGTTAAAACGACATGACAAATTAATGAGTTTGATACGTGCTTATAATATCTATGTTCATGAGAAAATAACTACTTTTATATATATTATTTCATATAGGTTATGATCTTTCAAATAGTTATTACAAATGAGTGGTTGGAGCTCACATTTTATGTGAGTTGGGTGGCAAAACTGGTCTGGTTCGTCGGACCTGTTTGTTTAACCTGTCATTTTAAGCGGGCTAGGTTGAGGTCTTGAGCCCACCTCCTATAGTTGACCCGTCCCATTTAACCCGTTAAAAAACAGGTTGTGGTGGGGTGGGGCAGGTTGGTCTGCGGGATAATGAAAAAAGTTTTATTTAATTTTTATTGTACTAATAAATAATAAATGTCTCGAAAGAGTCTTATAATTAGAGACAAAGGTAGTATATAAAGGTGATAAAAACACAAGAAGGTGGTTGAATTGTGTTGATTTTTTCTAGTTTCTTTTTCTTGGTGTTAATACTGGTCAGAATCTGAGGTGTACAGATTCTGACTCAGAGTCTGAATGCAGAGAATAAGTACAGAAACACAAAGATAAAGACAGAGAGAGGGAAAGAGCAGACACAAAACAATTTATACTGGTTCCTCCCACAACACAAGAGTAGTCCAGTCCCCTTGCACTTTCAATGAATTTCACTATAATCACCACTGATTACAATTGCTCAGGGACTATTCCAAAGGACTTTCCAATGCTCAAGCACCCTTGCAAGAGACTTCTTTGCTCAAGGTCACTACGCAGAGACTTCCACTGCTCAAGGACAACTCCAAGAGACTTCTAATGCTCAAGCACGCATGCAAGAGTCTTCCAATGCTCAAAGTGCAACCCTAAGAGACTTCTAGTGCTCAAGGTTTCACCAAGAGACTTGTATGCTCAAGCTTCACAAGCAAGAGACTTCTAGTTGTTTACAATAAATATAAACAACTTGTTCTTACACCGAATATACAAATGATTGGTGTAAACTGAACAAATAAACAGACTTTTTTAGAATTTATAAGATACAAAGTTTGGCAAGAAAAATCCTAAGTGTTTTGCGCTATTTGATTTGGCAGAGTAATGACACAGTAAAATAGCAGAGTCTTGTTAATCTTCTTCATGGTCTTCAGCTCCTTATATAGACAGGGATTTGAGAGACGCAGGAGAAGAGCGCCAACGCATTAAGAGTCGTTGAGAAGCTTCAAATCAAGGACGTTGAGCCATTGCCTGATATGGATAGTTCCGTTGGATAGTCATTCAAAAATCTTTTGCTGAAACAGGAAGTATCCGTTCATTCTTATTGTCCTTGAAGTTCTTTGTTTGTTTCTACACGTGATCAGAACAAGACAAAACTGTGCTCATATCCTTTGACGTGGACAACCATACAAGACGACAAATCTGACGTGGAGTCTGGGTCCCTCATGTGCTTCTAGATTCTGAAGGTCTTCCAAGTCTGATGGGTTCTTCTGTGTCTGGCTAGGTCTTCTGAGTCTGATGATCTCTTAAGCTTCTAAGAGGCGTCATTTTTTTCTGATCCAATGTGTTGACTTCTGGTTGACCTTTTTTCAGATCTTCTACCATAGTCTTTTGAGTTTCGCTTGTGCTTCTGATGCTTTAATACATGTTCAATACTTGATGGATATATTTTATGATCCTGCACACTTGAACAAATATTAGTATATCCAATTGTTCTTCAATACTTTGTTATCATCAAAACCTTAGAAGAATTGTACAAGATCCTTCTTGTTCCAACAATATATTTTTTGTGAGCGGTATAACATCTCATAAGCTAGAAGAAATTATATATTTTTGAAAACTTCTTGTATATTTTTAAAAATTAATGTGCATGGTGCAAGACATAGGTCCCTTGTGCACCATATACTTGACTTGCAAGTTACAACACATTAGTCTAAATTTTTATACGAGTAAATTACACCCCTCTCCCTTGAAAGATGTTTGAATTACACTCCCCTCCCCTCTTATGCAACACATATTAATTAGAAAATATTTCACTCCCCACCCTGGAAGAAGCTTGAATTACATTATCCACCCCTCTTATGTTAAAATCTGCAATTTCCTCCCTTAATAAGTTTTTTTTATTTATAGTAATTTATCAACAAAAAAAATCGAACACACTCCGAAGAAAAATAGTATTGTGGGTCCACTTTAATATAATAAAAATTCAAATTCATGTTTTTCTCTATTTTTTATTCACAATTTCAATAACATCTAGTTTTAAACCCTTTTATAAATTATAAAATATAAAACAACACAAAATAAAATTAAAATGAGTGAAAAATTACTACAGTCGATAAAATATGATTATTTAAAAATGAATTTTATATTCTAAGTTATAAAGTTAATAACAAAATATTTAAATTTAATCATCATTGACATTTAAATTACAAATAAATATTTTTTTTTTCTTAAATGGTGTTTTAAAATTAGTAGATATCCTAAAATATTTATTTATGTTAAAATAGATTAAATTGTTGTGCGTATTTAATTATTAAGGGAGGGAGTTGTAATTCAAGTGTCTCACAGGGGAGAGAAGTATGAGTTTTATTTTTCAAGGGAGGAGAGTGTATATTTTAACTTAAGAGGAGAGAAGAGTGTAATTTACTCTTTTTATATTCATTACTTTTTTTTAAGGATTTTATCTTCATTACTTGTTTGTTGAATTTTTTGCGTGGCTCCCATGTTATTTCACTAGAAGTAATCTTATCTACCATGTTATTTCACTAGAAGTAATCTTATTTCACACACATAAGTATGGATAACTCTACCCCTGAAATTTGTTGGAACTTTTTAATAATAAATAATCTGTTCTATCATTTTAATAATTATTCCCATGAAATAACACACTGTGAGCTATATTTAATGCAACTGAGCCCCACACACACACACACACACACACACACACATATATATATATATATATATATATATATATATAGTTTTATGTAAATAAACAAATGCAGCTGTATATAAATTTAATTATTATCTTGTCAAAAATAAATTTAATTATTATACAATAACAATATTCTTTTATTGACAAAATACATTAAACAATATTGAAGAGTTTTATACAGAGATTCAATTCAATTATAACTCAAAATACTATAACTATTTGTATATATGTTTATGAAATGAAATATTATGATACGACACAATGACGAGATATAACTGGATAAACGCGTAATTTTTTTTAACATTCACGACGTATAGCTATTAAACTAAAAAACAAACAAAATCACCATGTCTAATTTGAATTAGGAATTAGAATGATGAGAGCTTTTTTTTTTTTGAGCAAAATGATGAGAGCTTATAAGTTGTATTTATACCATTTTTAGCCATAGAAAAATACATTACTACTGCTAGTCAACCCAATTTGTAATAACCCGTAAAATTTAGGGAGAAAATTTGCATATCATAAATAGGAAGGAAAAAAATAAAAGGTACTATCAGACATATATAAATTATAATTGCTGCTGCTTCCATTGAAAAAGAGAAGTATCATAATAACTACTACTAATAAAGAGTTGGCTCCTACCCTGTCTTAGTCTGTTACTAATACTATAAACGTGTTCTCTTTGCTAAATCATGAAAAATAACTAGCCTGTAGTCAATACATTCTCTGACATGAAGCTGATTTGCATCCCTAGACCTGAAAATAAGTATTCTTTTTTACATGAGCACATACATTTGTTAATCATGATCCATAAAAAGATTAATAATAAGCCAGTCAAAAAATAATAAAAAATTTTAAAGAAAAAACCTCACCCCCCCTCTAATAAAAAATGAAATAGGAAAATCATCATTACATTGGAAGTTTTGAAACATGGTAGTCAATTGATTTCAAACCACTTTAACAAGATTGATGTTAAGAAATAAAGGTATGGAGTCATGGAAGAAAAAAATGTGTAATAGAATCTTAACACAATACTAATGTCTGTAGTAATAATTTGGTCGTGTACCGGCACTAGTAGTACTAGCACAAACCTAATAGAAATAAGACTAAAACCTATAAAAATAAATAAATTGATAGAAAAAGATTCTAAGATAATCTAAATATGTCCTGCATAGGGTTTGGTTGAGAGAAAATGAAAAGAGAGGGCCCCAAAATCCCTACTCACTCAATTTTGACTCAGGAAAAATGTGTCCCCACCCCCACCTAAGCAAAACAGTAGAAGTTATGCTTGTAAAGATATATCCATGCAAATTGGGAGCAAATTGTTTAGAACCTCTTGATATGGTTCACAAGCCTCTTCCTAACTTGTCATCAGTTAGTAGTTGATGCCTTAGAGGTGTCCTTTTTTAAGGGCATATTTCCTTTGTTTTCTTTTCTGTTTCTTTTTCTCTCATGTAACCAATGAAAAAACCAACAGAAAGTTATTTCCCCTTTTCTTCACCCCCTTTCCTCTTAATCAAATAAAATATCAAATTAAAACATCTCTTTTCATTTGTATCAAATACTCTATAAGACTCCCCTTCCTCATTACAACTTACAGGTTTTAATCCAAGGCCCAAGAGCATAAGAAAAATAACATTAGTCTAACCTGCCAGATAACTTAAAGAACTAGAGCTCCCTTCAATTAAAAAAAAAATCCAAATAGTAAATAATCTTGCAACCTTCATAAGAATCTTAAGATAGACGAACTACCTAGGGACAACTCTGTTCAACCGGAGGCTCTTTTCCTCCACAAGCCACTCACATAGCCGGCCCTTCTCTCCTAGCTCAAACATATCATAATGCAAATGCACAAAGGCTAGCCTCTCACATAGCCAGACCTTTTCAGCTATAAATAATGTGAGATATATAATAGAACATTATGACAGTCGTTTGATCCATGTAGTCAACTTTACTTAATGAGATAAGACTTGACCACTGTTGTTGTATATAATGTGTCACAATACCTCAACCTTACACTCATATATATACTAATAATCAGGTGAAGTGCCACTCCTTCTAGTACAATCCCCAAACATACTAATATTAAGATTAAAGCCTATTGAAATAAAGAAACAGATCAAAAAGATATTGAAAGAAAATCTATCTATCTATATATATATATATATATATATATATATATATATATATATATATATATATATATATATATATATATATATAGATAGATAGATAGGGTGCGTTTGAATTGAGGGTCTAGGAGGGGAGGGTTTACTTTTCTTTTTAATATTACGGATTATATAACATGTTTTTCTAAAATAAATCAAGTGTGTTTGAAATATTATATGATCGTTTATCATGTTTATATGTTAACTTTTTAAAAAACATTTCATAGTCTCCGTATTTTAAAAATGAAAAGTAATCCCTCCCATCCCTTTCCCTCCTAAATCCTCCATCTAAACACACCCTAAATATTCTTTAACACCAAGGTATTCTCTAGAATTATGAAGGGGAAGGTAGCAGAGCAACAGCCAGTCCCAGCAACAGACTCGTGACAAATGGCATGAAATTTTATATTCTTTTTCATGTGCACTCGTGCAAACACTCACATGTTAAATTCCTTTTCTAATATTTGACACTACACATTTTAATGACAAATTATCTAGGTTGCAAGACAACAGAGTAGAGCTGTTTTCCCTCAAAAAAAAAAACAGAGTAGAGCTGTTTGCTGACACTTTTTTAACAAGGTATCTTTTATTTTCTACAAGTTTTTTGTTTGACAAGAATTATTTTCTACAAGTTAATGTTGGGAAGAAAGAGCAAGTACATAAAATAAAACAATTTCTTACCTGCAATAAACAAGTAGGAATTTGGATATTACCCTGTAGCAAGAGGTTGACTTTTTTCAGAGAACCAAATGGCACGGGTGTAATCAGATAGAGCATGCCTTTGACTGTGTCAATGCCCCTCACAATGCCTGAATCACAAGAAATCAAGATGCCTTTAACAGTAATGATGCTTAGAATTACCCAAATGCATGACAACTAGAAAATCATATGGCTGTATGATCCATGATGCTTAGAGGAATATGAATTTATTCTTTATCTTTTGTATTTGTGGATATTTGATACCTTAAAAAGGTAATTATCTCTTAAGATGTCTTACAACTCATGACATTGCAAAATTAAGAAATTATGATAAACCTGTTACGGCCAACAGACATATGAGATATAATGAAGTCAACCCACAATTGCAAATTCCTTTTAGTGTACCTCAGTGCTACCATAAGTTTGGATGCTATTAAGTTCAAAATTTAAATTTATCTTTTCATTATAATCTTAGGCTTTGTTTGGGAGTTTGGAAGGGAAGGGAAGGGAAGACTTTGAGGGGTGGAAAATATGAGAGAAAATGAAGAAATCTTTTAAATTTTTTAAAAGATTAGTTTTTTAGAGAATGATAAATTAATGCATATGATTACTATATTTTTAATTTAAAAAATATTATAACAACATAAATTAAATTTGAAAAATTCATATAAACCCTCCAAACTCCCCAAAACCCTCCTTTAATACAATTTTTGAGTTCCCCAAATGATTAGAGTTTTATATTATGAAGAAAAGTTAACCTCCCAATGCTCTCCCCTCCCATTTTCCTTTATTTCTTCCACTTGCTCATTCTTTTTTTCTCAAGTCTTCCCCTCCCTTCCCCTCTAAACTCGCAAATAAAGCCTAATTGTTGTTTTTTGTTAGAGGCATTGGAAGCCTTCTACATGAAGGCCACAAAATAGGGGGCCTTCAACTAGTTGACAACCCTACTGCCACGGGATTATTAAAATGATGTCAGAATGTTAGAATTTTTTATTTTTATTTTTAGTAAATAATGTTCGAATCTTTACTTGTAACATATACACACTGTATTTGAATCTTAGTAAAATGATGTCATAATATTTATTTTGTAGCAGATACAAAATGTATTCATATAATTAAATCCATTTAGAAAAATCACAAGTCAGTATGGGAGTACCAAACATCATGTGATTAAGTCTTTTTAATGTTCTGCCTTAGGCTCTCAGACATACGGACTATTCATGGGCATACAGCAGCACAAAATGCCTATGTGGACTACTTTGGCTAAAGATCATCCTTGAAGATGGAGGATCAAATGGGATGGGCAAATGAGACTCTTGTGAACAAAATTACAGTCAATATTGCTCATAATTCAGTACAGCATGACCGAACAATGCATATTGAAGCTGATAGACGTTTTATGAAAGAAATCATGGAAAGTGGACTGCTATGCACTCTCTATGTAAATACAAAGGGTTAAGCAGTATCATGTTCCAGAATATTGTATACAAGCTAGAAAAGGTAAATACCTATTAATCAGCTTGAGGGGGAGCATTAGAGTGTTTGTTTCTGTAACAGATACAGTCTGTGCCTGTAACTAATATCCTTTATTTTGTAACTTTATTCATAGAGTTAAATCCGTTGGAGTATTCGTTAGTCGCTAAGGGAATCCCAAACATTATTGGATTTAGTCATTATTCATTAATTATTTTCTTGTTCTCCCCTAGGTTCTCTCATGTACATAGAACACCCACTGGTGTTTTGTTTAGGATGAATAAATAATTCCTATTCTTTTAAATTTTGAGAAATCAACCTCTATTTCAGAGCAAGATATGACGAGACATTTTGGAATTTGGAAGTCAACCAAGTTACCTACCAAGACCAAGGCACCAGGGTAATTTTTTAGGTCCTTCAGATTCAACTGCTAAGCCAACAATACTAGCACTCAGGCTGGAGAGTATTTCAGAGCTTGGGACCTAAAATATTCATAGGTCATATAAAATGTTTTGATCAGTGATCACCTTTACATAAAAATAAATACAAGAAACATTGTTGAAACTTATATTGAAAAACATAATATATTCAATATTTATAGTAAAAAGAATTGAAATTGAAAGTGGATGAAATGCATCAAAACCAAGCATAGACTTTGACACACAACTTTTGAGTGAAGAGGCTGTTTAGGAAGATACAACTGCGACCATCAAGTTACAAGGACCGACTTTATTTTTACGGAGTGTCATGAGACAGAAGCAGAAGAGATAATAAGTAACATTAGAACCAACCTCACGAAGAACATGTCGAATCTTTATGCTTGAGATGGGAACATTATAAGGACAGTGAGAGGTCAAGGAATGTGCAAGTTCCTTGATTGTTGAAATATCTGAATCACTAGGAAAGCACTGTCTGAAATAAGCTATTATTCGTGAATCGCGCACAAGACGAGCATCCTTTTGAACAGGCACCCTGGGGAAACAAATAAGGATATTCTGTTATTCTATAATACTTAAATTAAGTCTAAAAAATAATGAACTAAACTAACAGCTGAAAATGGTAACTTATAACATTTGGGCTTACGATTTATTTAATGAGTCCTGACGAGCTGGATATATCTCAATCAATTTAACTCTTCTGTCATTCTTCCCATTTGACCCGAACTTTCCAACAGGTAAATTCTTCAGATCAGTGGATATGCCTATCTTAACTATATGAGTGGGACCAATATATTTTAGCATGTTCACTAATACCTTATAACCATCACCTGAAATGCAAGACAAAACACACTGAATGAGTAACATAATAATTGATATATTGTTATTGGTCGAGAAAAGCAGTAGTTTATGTGGAGTAAAAATACAAAATGTACGAGCTTACCTTTAACCCAGCCAGAGGTATTCACTACAAGAGGCATGTGAATCTTAGAAGAATTTTGTCTCTTATCAAAGGTGCAATACTCCTTTTGATAATAATCATAAATATAACATATGTATTTTAAGTATGTTGACGGATCTTTCTGAGAGGAAACATCACCAAAAAAAAGGGATCTGTTACGCAATAAACGACAGAAAGTGAGTCAAGCAACTCCATAACAAGTGAGCGCATTCATTCAAATAAGACATGGATTGGCCGACACTAAAAGAATCAAATATATCCTACAAACTATAAACAGACAAAATATCATCCACCTCACTGTTTATAGAAGACTGCATCACAATGAAACAAAATAGGACCTCAAATTCAAAGCAACAAAATAAAAAAACCAAAAAGACACACGCAGTTCCCAAATTATTGAGATGAGATATCATGAGTGCTAGTATCACATGTTAATGACATTGATACCAAGTGGTATTACTGAAACTAGCACTGTTGTGAAAGTTTCTGATCGAAAGTATCTTGAGGCATGTAAAGTATTCACAGTTCTTTTATCTATGTGAGTGGCAAAAGCCTCAAATCTATGCTATTAAGAATCTGAAAATATCTAAACAAGTAATTGACTCTGAGACCATTGGTCAAGTCAAGAATTGATTATTTAAAAAGCTACAATATTTTGAGGCAACATCAAATTTCATAATGGTGTTTTCAAAATGTTTGATTTACATCATTAGTACAAAGTTAATTAATCATTAGTACAAAGTTAATCAAGATATGAGATAACATTTCATAGTTTATACCTCTCTGGTGTTTTCAGGCACGGAATCGTCAAATCTAACACAGTAAAAAAACAAAAAAAACTCGTGTCAATATCCATAATGAACAACATTTTTATAGAAAATTAATGAATCAATAGGGTTAAATTTGATTGTTGTCCCTACATGATTATCAAATCTCGTTTCTTCTTCCCATGAAAAAAAGTGAAAAGTTTGCGTCTCTATAAAATTTTCAAGCACGCGGTTTCAATTCATGTTAAATTCAAATTTGTTTAATTTTCCTTAAACTTTTAAATTTTAAAAAAAAACAAATTTGAATTTAGTAGGTAGTAAAACTAAATGTGGGAATTTTAGAAACAAACATGCAACATTTTTCATGAGAACAATAAAAAGAAAGTTGATAATTATGTAGGACGAAAAACTTATTTAACTTGTGAATTAATCTAATACATGTAAATATTAGAAAACCTACCTGGAGTAACTTTATTAACAATGGTAAGAGAGACAAAACCAGGAGGAGTAAACTCAGGTTGGCCAACATCAGTTTCGAGATAAGCAACTTTGTTACATCTGGTTAATAGGACATTGAGGAGATTGCGGGAGAAAGTTGATTTGCCACAGTTACTTGCTCCACAAACAAGTGTGATGGGAGGAGTTGGACTGGATGTTATGGAGTTTGCAGCTTGTGACCATTGCTGTGGGATGTAAATGTCTGGATGTAATAGGACAGAACCAGAAGATGAACCCATTGCTCTCTTTTGCTGTCTGAAATTACAAGACCGTTCGTTACAGTTTGATTATAAAGCTCTTTTAGTCATGCATGCATATTTGTAAACAGTTATTGTGCATTCAAAAAGTGTGTTTGATGAGAGAAAGTACAACTTCGGCACGTTTTGGTCTGTATGTTTCTGCAGCTACAATAGCAAAGTGGCATTTAAGAAAATGATGAGTGTGCTCGTAACGGACTGAACATGGCTTTTAGTAGTATTTCTGTTATTTGTTTTTTTGACTCAAAGGACTCTTTAGTACTATGTTCCTTTTTCAATCTAAAATAAAGTTCTTTTTTATTGGGATGCCAAATCAAATATGCATATCTGTTAGTATAAGTACCTGTCAACCATTATTTTTCCTCAACATCTCTACGATTTAGACCGTAATATAGTATATTTTTTGTTGGTCTACTGTATTTTTCTATTATATTTTGTTGTACATATAGATTTTATTGTAAAACATTAATTTTAATTTAATTCAATTTATGTGTTATTAAATTTGAAAAAAAAAAGATTAGATTATTAAGGTGAAATTTGTGGTAGTAAGAGATATTTAACCAAAAAATAGTAAGCTTTTGAATTTTCAATAATTTTTGTGTGAATTTAAATTTGCAAAACATGTTAGGTGCTAAGGATAATTTTATCCACAACAAGATCTTGCAAAAAAGTAGTTAAATGGTACTTGAGAGTCACATGGTATTGATGATATGATTTTCAAAATTAATTTCTAATAATTATTAATTTTATTTAAACATTCATCATTTATGCTTAACAATTATTTTTTTATAACAAGACTAAGGTGTATGTCTTTAGGGAACGGTATTGAATTTGTTTGCTTTAGAGTTGCCTGGTATTGAAATTTTTTCCTTAGTGTTTTCTCTACACATGTCTTTAGGGCAAAGTTAACAAGACTCAAATAGTTATATCTATCTATGGTCAAGTCTAAGGTGTACAAGGATGATAAGTCTTGCACCATACGCTCAGTTGCTTTCAGTTTCTACCAATGGAACAATAAATCGAGACCATTAAATTAAATTAAATATGAAGAGACTTATTGAAACAGGGTGCAAATAGCAACCTATAACACATAACCTACCTTTTTGGTTGATGTTGAGAAGCTTAATGAAGCCCAATTCTATCCAATAAACTCAAACGCGAAAAACAAAAAAAAAACAATTTGGCGGGAATGTGGTGTATCAAAACCACCATTTCCCTTTTTTCTTCTTCTTCTCCGATCCAAAAAATGCAGTTTGATTCCGATTCAGATTCCAACGGATCTCACATTTCTTCAACTCCACCAAGACAACAACCGAATCCACCACCACCACCACCAAAACCACCTCTTTCAGTTTCAAACAAAAAATCCAAATCCAAAACCAAAACCAAAACCAAACCCTCGAAATCCAATAAACCCCTTTCTACACCCCCCGAGATTCTTCCCGAACAAGAATCTTTCCCCTTCCCTTCCATCCCCTCACTTCCTTTCAACATCCGACAACGAACCTCCGACGCTCCTTCAACTTCATCTTCTCACTCTATCGAAACCCTCCCTGCCGGCTTCTTCTCCAAATCAATTTCCTTCTCCAAAATTCGTAAACCCTTACTCAATCTAGAATCTTTCGAAGCCGAACCGGTTGTTGATTCCGCTAAAACCGTAGCGAAATCCGCAAAGAAACATCCGAATTTGATAGGTGCTAGTGTGGTGACGCCGATAGTGAAGGCACTAAAAGGCGCCGGAGAAGGAAATTTTGTTAAATTGAATCTTAATGGCAAGAGGAAGAAGTTTTTGAATAAAGGGTGGAAGAAAAATGGAAAATTTGGTAGTGGTAAAAGATATAGAAGAGGTGGTTATAGTAGTAATAGTAGTAGTAGAAGTAAACGTAAGAAATCGGAACATGAAGGTGAAGATGATGATGATTATGAGGAGGATGGTTTGGGTGTAGAGAATGCAAAGCAACAGGAAAAGAAGAATGGTTGGGAAAATGAATGCAAAGTGTTGGAGGAGGCTGTGTTAGCAGCAAGAGATGAAGCTTCTGATGAGAATTTAGTGAAGCTGTTGAAATTGATTCATGGTTTTGATTCTTTCCGAGAGGGGCAACTTGAGGCGATTAAGAATGTGCTTGCTGGGAAATCGACGATGCTTATTTTGCCGACGGGTGCTGGGAAGTCGTTGTGTTATCAGTTGAGTGCGTTGATTTTGCCTGGGATTACACTTGTTGTTAGTCCTTTGGTGGCTTTGATGATTGATCAGCTTAGGCAATTGCCTCCACTCATTTCGGGTGCTCTTCTAAGCAGTGCTCAGGTGGATTTTACAATCTCTTTACACTCTTGCACGCACGCGGTTTACTTTATCTAATAATAACTGGCATTTCATTGTTTTTAAATTATTATTGTGAACCAAATGATAGATATTATGATGTCTTGTTGTGAATTATGTCTAATGATAGATCATTTAAATACAAATCTTTCTGTTTTTTGTTTGTTATAATAGACATTTGAAGAATCCTCTGAAACGCTCAAGCAGCTTCGTCAAGGCACAATAAAGGTGAGAATTTTGCCAACTGAATTCTACTTTGGCTTGGATTTTCTTTTGCTGGAATATGTGGCAATCTTGCTGATTGATTGCATAAATGAGACTGTTGATTAGTTATAAGCCATTTTCCAAAATATCACATTTGCATTGCGAGTTAATTTATTGTATCGATGATGTTAAAACTCTAACATGAAGATACTGATTGCAATTCTAATTCATACAGGTGCTTTTTGTTTCACCAGAGCGATTCTTGAATGAAGAATTTCTGTCTGTTATCTCTGTTGGGTTAGCTGTCTCACTTGTTGTTATTGATGAAGCACATTGTATATCTGAATGGTGAGGGAATGTCAATGTTGTATTGATGAAGCGTATTCTTTGTCAGTTACTTTGGATATCTCACTCTATATGCTTCTGCCTCCTTGTTGATCTTTATATTTTGAAATTCTTACAGGTCTCACAATTTCCGACCTTCATTCATGAGACTTAGAGCATCACTACTTCATAAGAGTCTTAATGTAGGTTCTATTCTTGCAATGACAGCAACTGCTACAACCACGACTTTAGATGCCATTATGTCTGCCCTGGATATTCCTTGCACAAATCTTATTCAGAATGCACACTTAAGGGACAATTTGCGTTTGTCTGTGTCTTTGATAAAAAATAGGCAAGTTAGAAGCTTCTATTTTACTGATTCTGACTGTATTCCCCTTTAACTATCCTTATGAGTTTTTTTAAACGTATTCATCAATTATAGAATGAAAGACCTACTGGTGCTTATGAAGTCTTCTCCTTTTGCGGAAGTTAAAAGCATCATAGTATACTGCAAATTTCAGGTGCGTATATGGACTTCATTTTTCAATTTTAGGGTACTGGGTCTCGGTGTTATGTGATTTCATATAGTCATCTGCATTATGTTGCATTAATTTCTCTTTTCTTGCCTACAGTATTTGAAATAAAATCTTGTTTGCGAAGTAAAAGTTATTAAGTTCTGTGTTTCAGGTTTAGTATGTGGCTAATTACTTAATTTGCAAGTGATGTTGTATTCTGCAGTCGATATCATGTATTTATATACATGTGGGAATTGATTTTTTTTTTCTTTTCTTCTTTTCAGTCTGAAACTGATCAAATTAGCAGATATTTGAATGATAACAATATCAAGGCAAAGGTTAGCTCCATATTTCTCTTTTTGACATTGCATGACATTGTGTGTAACCCTTGACACTGAATGTTAAATCTTACAATTGACGTGATCATCATTTAGAGTTATCATAGTGGTATTTCTGCAAAGGAACGTGGCTACGTACAGGAGTTGTTTGGTTCAAACAAGATCAGAGTGGTGAGATAATCACTCAATTTATGAATTTTATGATGCAATGTTTCTAATACAACATTGCTAGGCTTATAAAAAGAAAAATACAGCATGTCTAGTCCAACTGATACCTTGCAATTTTTTTATGAAGGTTGTTGCAACTGTGGCATTTGGCATGGGACTAGATAAAAGAGATGTTGGAGCAGTAAGGCTTATACTATGTTTTATTTTCTGCATTAATTTGCATGAACTGGTTTCTGATAAAAGTAGTTCTCTATGATCTCAAAAGTGATTCACCGATTCTAATTGGGCTCTAGTTGCATGGTTATCCACTTTTCCTTGTGCCTTATGTTTTAGACCTTTGAGCACTAGCTGATTCAGAAATAATTGATTTTTTTCTCAAAAGATTTTACTTATGGTTACAAATTTTAAATTGCAAAATGGGGGTAAATGGTATTTGGAGAATTGAGCTCTTTACTTGGTCTTTGTTCATGCATAATGTTCTGATAGTTACTTTTATCTTGTTATTCGCACTACTTATTTGGAATATAAACGATCTTGTATGTTCCAGTAATTCATTTTGGAACTCCATTGTCATAACTGTGTTTAGGTAATTCATTACAGTTTACCTGGAAGTCTGGAAGAGTATGTACAGGTATTTGATTTCTTCTAAATTCTAATAGTAGCACTGCAAGACGTTCTTTCAATTGTTTTTCTTATTAAATAGAATGGGCATTGTAGGAGATAGGACGTGCTGGAAGGGATGGGAGGCTGTCCTATTGTCACCTATTTTATGATGATGAGATGTATTTCAAACTTCGTAGTCTAATGTACAGGTAACATAACACACTAACACAATTCTTTTTCTTTTATCTTTCAAACTTTCAAATTGTTCTTCATTATGTGCAATTTTTTATCCGCAGTGAAGGAATAGATGAATATGCAGTGAATAAATTTCTGTCTGAAGTGTTTCCTGCTGACAAAAGCTCCTGTGGGAAAATATGTTCGTTAATCAAAGAATCTGCTTCACGCAGGTTTGATATGAAAGAAGAGGTCCTCTACTCAATTCTAATATACACTATACATTTATTTATATTGACTTCAATAAACAAGATGAGTGGTTTTCAGTTACAAATTAGACTTTCATAACATCCTGTTGGGAGTTGGCCATGCTGATACATTGACGGTGAAGGGGGAAAAGTGCAAATTTATGATAACCATCTCAGGAGCTTTAAAGATTTTGCATATGCTTCAATGAATAGAAAATCATTAGCATAGTTATCTGTGGAGCATGCATACTTTGACTAAAAGCCATTTTTAGGAATTTGTAATCGATCCTTGTTTTTGTACAAAAATGTGGTTTTTGGCTAATCTATCTCCTTGTTTAGTGCTTAAAACCCATGTCCAGATTAACTTGAGACCAAATAAAGCTAAGGTGCAGTTTCTGGGAAGTGATCAGAGTTTTATTTTTCATGGACAATCATCTACTTATAGGCACCAGTCATTTATCCATTTGCGAAATAGATATGCACATGCTAGTAATAAAACTTTCTCTTGTAAGGAAATTATAGATAATCATGTGTTACCTTTTCCAGACTAGGTCTACAGATTAAAACTTTTCTCCAATATTTCCTTTACTAGGTGATTCTCACAGTTTTGACACGCTTGGAGCTGGGTGACGTGCAGTACTTACATTTACTTCCACAGACAAATGCAACGTGTGTTCTGAATTTTCATATGGTGCGTGCAAACAGACCTTCAGTTGCATGTAGAATATGTCGTATCGTACTAGATAAATTCAGTAACCTACTTGTCTAAACTGTATATTTAAACTATAGTATAATTTACGGATCGAAGAGATTCAGATACGACAATCCCATCTTGTGTTTTTATTTTTAACTGAAAGTTAGAAAGATAAATGTTGTTTGAGCAATTATTCAGTGGCTTATATTTTTAATTTTTGGCACTAATGCAGACTCCGGCTGTGTCCCTTGCCCAAAAGGTTTCTGCTATTGCTGTAATTCTGAAAAGGTAATAAATAATAAACATATATTAAATTTCTTGGCTTTTCATTCAAACCTTTTTCCCCTGAAATGGATGGTTATTGTGTTATTAGTTATTTTAATGTTGTCAACCTGAAGATGGAATCTGATCCAAATTTTCAGTTTCTAAGCTGATGGCACTTTTTCTTTTCTTTTTGCATGACTTCCTTATTCTGATCACACTAGAATAGCAGTTCAATTTTACTTATGCTCATGCATCTCTTGTTTAACTGAACCATTGTTACGTGTTTTCAGATCTGAAAATAAGCACGGACAATATACTTTTGATATTCCAACTGTGGCAAATGACATGGGGGTCACACCAGTTGAATTAACAAATCAGTTGTATGACCTAAAGGTTTGGATTAGTGGATAGCTGGATTTTTTTTCTTAAGCTTGTATGTGGACGTGACAAAATATGCTC
Source organism: Medicago ruthenica (assembly GCA_018208015.1). Classification (NCBI taxonomy): domain Eukaryota; kingdom Viridiplantae; phylum Streptophyta; class Magnoliopsida; order Fabales; family Fabaceae; genus Medicago; species Medicago ruthenica. Next base: position 80,814,589 of record CM031374.1, read on the forward strand.
AGAAAGCGCATGAGATGCTTTTTTCTTCTGAGTAACTTAATTTTTAACTAATTTAAGTTCACTACTTCACAATAATGAAGTGTGAGAGAAATCCTATCCAGCTTGTTTAAGCGCATGGTTTACATAATACATGCCTGAAGATAGTTTAACAGATTCATTCAAAATTTTAGACTTAACGCAATTAATATCACCGTCACCCTTAAAATTTTCAAATTAAACTAAGAACGGATAAAGCTATTGATTCATGATTGTTACCTAATTTAGATTGTTGATAGTAATTCAAACGACAGGGGCTTCCCTTTGTTAACCTGCATCAAATCTCTGATTAGCCTTCACTACTACCGTTAAAAATACTGATTTATGTGTTTGAAAGAAAATGAATTGATAACATTGTAGATTTACCTTATAACTTTAGCAATAAATACTTGTAGTTATCTTATAAAACTTTTCTGCATTTCCTTGTTTTAAAAATCTTTGGCATCATAGGTAATAGTTTCATATAATCAATACACTGAAGATGCATATTTTTTTTTTTAACTGAATATGTAGTGTTTGTGTGTCTGCATGCATTGAGTTAGAACCTTGCAGTGCGATACAGGATTTTTTTTTTTGCGAGCAATTTATTTTTTAAAATAAATATTTCTATTTTGACTTTCTAGTTTGGCACCCCTGACCAATTTGGCCTACTCCGCCCTTGTGTGTGGTATTGGAAACATTATAATTGTGTTATGGACTAAGCAATCTAACCTTGTTATTTGTGAAAAATTCTCAGTTTAAGGGAGAAATAACTTATGAAATGAAGGACATGGCCTACTGTTATAGGATTCTTGAAGTCCCAACGGACTTTTTTTCTCTATCAGCAGATATTACACGATGGTTATCGGAAGTTGAAAGTTGTAAGGTATATTTGTTCATTGTAGCATTTATATTTAGAGGAGTGCTATGGACACTCTATAACACTTTCTCTAACACTCACTCTCTTATTGGATGAAACCTATGTGAGTCCCACACCTTGGAAATGGGTCCCATATAAAGTGGTGAGATCCACATGGGTTTCACCAAATAAAAGAGTGGGTGTTAGAGAGAGTGTTAGAAAATCAGTGTTCTTAGCATTTCTCTTATATTTACGCAGGACGTTGTATCCTATGCACAGTTTTCCTTTTACGGAATTCATAGATTGAAAAGTAGTTATTATGATATTGTCTCATATTTCTCTCAATCATCACAACTCATAAATCCTGACTCTGCATCAGGAACTATAACCGGGTGGATAATTCATTGTATTTGTGTGTTATTTTCTCATGGTTCTGCTTCTTGTGTAGGTACGAAAAATGGATGCAATGTTTAATGCTGCATATTTTGCAGTAAATCTATGTGATAAGATGAACGGTTGCAGTAGTTCTGATCACACTTCATGCTTGCAAAGGATAATATTGGATTACTTTGCTGGAGTTGATAATGCTGATTTCTGCAAGAAAATCGATCAAAGCAGGTCCTTACTAATTTCTGTCACCTAAGTTCTGTACTAAAGAACACATTTAATCAATGACTTCTAAAATGACTTCAAACTATATGATCTTAAATTTTTGTGGGTATTGAAAATTGGAAAATATATTTGTCCTAGTTTATGCCCCAAAATTATTATTGTAAGTGCAACCTACTTATATGATGATAAGGATATATTTATGTTATATGCTGCCATGATCTTGTACTAAAATAGCTGTTATTTACATATGCAGTCGTTTCCTGCGGGCAGATATAAAGGTGAGTCATTACACAGGCATTCTGAGAATCTAACATTAACTTGATGCATATCATGTTTGGAAGAGGAAATTCTGAAAATTACATGTTTCTCTGGGGATTAACAGGTTTTTCTACAGAGCTATTCACATGCTCGCTTTACACCAAGAGCTGTTGCGAGGGTAATGCACGGAATTGCAAGCCCAGCCTACCCTTATACAATATGGGGTAAAACCCATTTCTGGTACGTTGAAAAACTTTTGATTCCATGTCCTTAAATACTTGTTGGCATGAAATAAATTGGGTGACTTTTAGGTAATATCAATAAGTAAACCTTGCATCAATAATATCAATAAGTAAACCTTTTCCAGATTTTCTATTTCATAAGTTTTAGCTTTGATTTGTGAAACAAAAGGAGGAAACTCTAGTATTTCCATTCATTTCATTTTTTCACTCCTGCTTTTGTTTAACATGAATGTGTATTATTGGATGTTATTTTTCTACATATTTTATATCATTCATCTAGGCAAGTTGCTAAAACTGAGATTTAAATTGTGGATTGTAGGGGAAGGTATACCAAGATAGACTTTAAGGTGGTGATGGAAGCAGCGAAGGAAGAACTTAAAAATTTTATTGGAAAAGATTTACTCTAGCGATTTATGATTGATTTTACCATCTACCAAATTTGCACCGAGTCCCTTACCGGTAAAGACATTTGTGCATTGATTGAAGGAGGGGCGGGGGTTGCTCAATTTTTGTGACCTGCAGTTGTTTCGCGCCAAGTTATTCACTGTCGAAATTGTGCCGCCAATACCTGTCTGTTACTCCAGGTTGAGAAGCAAAAGGAAAATCCAATGCTCTGCCTCATTATATGTGCGATCTAGATGGAAGGAATCAAGGATTTACAATCTTTATGTCTTATATTCTTGTTATTATCTCCTTGTTGTAGAAAGTAATCCCTCAGGTCAAAAGGAAAAGGTTGATGAACTCAACTTTATGTTTTGCCTCTCTTTTATTTTTCCCCATATACAATAATGAATGATGCTACTTATTAACAAGCTCAGATGTATAGTGCATGAAGATTTTTTCCATGTGCAAAACAGTTAGTTTATGGTGCATGATTAAAGTATAAATTTTACTTGTGTTGAAAGTGATGTGTTGCAAAGTTGAAAACATTTGTACTTATTAATTAGAGAAATGATTTTTGAACATCAAAATATTGTGTTCTTTTGTCCGTGTATTTTTAAAATGTAAGTTGTAGACGATAAAACGTAAGACAAATATATAGATAAACATGTACGATGTTGCATATGATGTCTATACTTTGATGTTCAAATAACAGTTGTATTAATTAGTATCCTGTCCTATCATCATCAAGTCTTTTCCTCTCTAAAAGTCTTTTCCTCACTACTTACTTGAGACAAGAACTAGAAGCAACTTATTCAGTTTCAAATGTATAAAGAGTGGCAATGGGTTGCATATTTGAACTCCAAGTAAAATCAAAGTCACCAATAAAAAAAAAATTACTCTTTAAGTTCTTCTATCATTAATCTCACCTCCCCAAACATTATCACCACATCCGACATGCTCGAAATTGAAGGCAGATAATAATGCAAGCATCATCAATTAGTCTCTCTATTCTCAAATATATTGCATAATCATTTCAGTCATTGTCATGTAAGCGTGAACAGATCAATGTACAAAGGTATGTAGGCATCTGCCCCAACTTTGTTACAATATTAGTTTTAGGAGTGATGCTAGCGACACTCTCGTTTGAACACCCTCTCTAATATTCACTCTCTTATTGGTTTAAATCATTGTAGGTCTACACTTTGAAAATTGAACTCACACAAAATGGTGGAACATACATTGATTTCATCCAATAAAAGAGTGAGTGCTAGAGAGAGTGTTGAAAAGTGAATGTTGCTAACATTCCTCTTAGTTTTAGTATTACAAATATATGGTGTCTAGTAGTATCTATAATTCAAATTAATACGATTAGAATAATTATGATGAGTATTGCTTGCTGATTTTTTTATAGGTTCCTTCCACGGGAGATGATTCTATTCGAGACACTTTCAGATACTAAATGTGAGTGTTTGATAAATTGTGGGAGTATAACCACTTCCGTTAAACTCAACCCTAATCAATTAATATTATAATAAATATATATGGCCACAAGTTTATATGCTTGTTCAAAGTGTAGGTCAAAGGTTACATGAAATGACTTACATCTCTTACACCAAAGAGAATGGTTGGTCTTGCAAGAAAGTAGCTAGAAATTCACCTGTTACGTGAATAAATGGAGTATTTGAGTTCATTTTAAGATACTCCACTTATTTACTTAATATATTAATGTCTAACTACTTGACAAAAAATATATATTTTGTTTTAATTTGATTCTTAAAACTCAACAATAATCATATCATCGGTTGCGTACAACATCTGCGATTAACGAACCCATCAACATGTTACTGACGACATTAGATAAAAAATACAGTTAAACCTGTTGAGGTAAACATTTACAAAGATAAATAACTAATTTAACAATGAAAATTACTACGATTAAACCAAAAAGAAAATAGTCAAGATGAGGATTTGAAAAGTCATTTACCTAATTTTATCTAGTGAGTGAGTGTTCTTTTTTGGTGGGGATGGTGGTTGGGAGATAAATCAAGCAAAGGTAAACAACAAAACAATGCCAACTTGTTTTTTCCCTTCTGGCTTAAAACAATTATTTGTCTGTATGCCAATTTGTGTCAGTTGGCATTTGGCACAGTATGGTAAATGTCTTTCAGATTGATGGCCCCATGCAATTTTATGTCTTAATCAGTACTACCTCCGTTCCTTTTTAATTGTCATTTTTTGACATTTTACACAAACCAAGACAATTAATAAATGTCACTACTTTTGATACAATAATTTATATTTTTACTATAATAACCTTATTCAATTAATATATCATCTCATATATTTCTCTCTCCGTAATAAATAGCTAAGAATAAAATTGGTAAAACATTATTTAAAGTTGCATTGAACTTTGAAAGTGACAGTTAAAAAGGAACAAATTTTTTCTTCAAAAGTGACAATTAAAAAAGAACGGAGGGAATGTCATTTAATACTTACCACTCTCACATGTTGTTATGTGGCCGCGCCTTTCTCTGTCATTATTACTATATTTGTCCCTAAATATAAACAGTCATTTGATAAAAAAGGTGTTCCTAAATATAAGTCATTTTTCAAATTACAACATACTTAATAGTACTTCTATTTCATATAAACCTTTAATTATATCAGTAAGTGTTTTGGAATATAAAAAGTCAAAATTAACTATGGAGTACTACATATTCAAGGGGGTATTTATGTATTCTTATTAGTAAAATAGATACATTAACTACACTATCTATTTTTCTTAATAACAGTGAAAATTGTTATTGGTGATTATACTCAAGGATTGAGGGAGTATTAAAAATATCTATTTATAGTGTTACTGCGGATATTGGATCTAACGAAAATGGTTAGTCTCTTACAATTGTACAAATTAATGTTTATATCTGATTGTGAGAGGTATCTATATTTAATGGACGACAATGTCTCGAATAAGATTATTTCTTGTGGAAGAAACTTATAAGAAACAAAAATATATCTTATAGTTTTTGAAAGTGTGTATCTGAATCATACAGATTATTTAAAAGGTGCAACTAATTATGGAGTACTTTAGAACTGATGTTAGAGTTTTTTTTTTTAGTTGAGAAAATAGTCTCTTTATTCTGTACCTAAGTTCATCAATGTCCAATTGTATCAGTTTTGGTTAATTTGGGGCCCTAACAAAACAATCAAATTTATGAAACTGTCTGTATCATCACAAACTTGGATTGGAGCATCTTATGGCCACGTGAAAAAGTCAGAAGAAACCTCCATTATCATACCCCTCAGCTCAGGAGTATCACAGATCCTCTATGCTCTTCTCAATCTTCCACCGTACACGTGTCCATCCATCACACCTCATGTTATACTATTTTATCTACACTAGATCCAGTATAACCGTTACAAGTACAACCATAATTTTTAACTCATTTTTTTCTCTTTGGAGACAGTAGAAATAGAGTAGTACTATGGTTACTATTAACTAGTATTTTCCTACCTAGTGGACTTGTCTCTGACACATAAATCAATAAACCAATTCAATTCCACCATGATTCCTTTGTTTGCTAACTCTGTAGAGTGAAGATATGAAATGTGGATTCCAATTCCAACCCACATGGCACCTGCATTACTTGCTTAGTAATAATAATATTAATAATAAAAAAGCTCATAAATTTCCAAGGTAAATTGTTATTCTATGTTTCTTCTTTTTTATCTATCTATTCTTGTCCTAAATGGCCCCCCTCCCTTTTTGTGAACCCATGCATAGTATATTATAATATTGAATGGATCTCAATTTCACTCATTTCTCTGCAACTCTCAGAATTTCATGGTTTTCAAGTATTAATAAGGTATATCATATCATTCATTCTCTTAAATAGTAAGCATTAAGCAATATATACTCTGTGAACTTAGTGTTTAATTCTGTGTTCCTCTAATATATGTCTTCCTTCCTCCTTTGATATATACATCTGTTTTGGTAGTTCTGTTTTGTTTCTCATATATGTAAAGAAAAACAAGTTCTATATACATTACATGCAATTAAGGATCTCAAGTTGAACAATACTACTTCAAAATTACTTCAATCTAGATAAGGAATTTTCCCAAACAAGAAAAAAATCGTCGAAAAGTTAACAAAGATTTCAATATACAAAATAGAGCATAGTGACTTTGAATAGATAGGATCTGGAGCAAAAATTTATAGACCCTGAAATTTTCATTGTTGTTTCTCTCTCCTTTCCTTAGTTATAAGCAAAACTTTGAGAATGAAATTTGTGGAAGACAAGGGATGCTATAGTAACAATGGATCAGCAGCACAAGATACTCCAAATAGCAGTGCCATAATGTATTCAGAGTTTCACAAAGGAAAAGATACTACTACTGGTACTACTGCTACTACTCGTGTTTCGAATCATCATCGAATAAATATGGGAAAACCTACACCGTCTAAGTGGGATGACGCACAAAAATGGCTTGTTGGTTTATCAAAAGGTGGAGAGAAAAGCCAATCAAAAAGTAAACCAAGAAACTCAAATGCAGATGATTTAAGATTGATAGCTCCTGTGCCACAAAAAGAGGAAGAACATGACGATGATGGATGCCGCGACTTCATGACAACAACTAGTACTGAATATGAAGCAGAAGACTCTAAGAAGGTAGAATGTGATGATGAATCAATTTGGAGAATGAATAATAATAGTAAGGTTTTAGCAGAAAACAAAAACACAATCCATGTTCAATCAATATGTTTTAGAGACATGGGAACTGAGATGACACCTATTGCAAGTCAAGAGCCTTCAAGAACTGCTACACCTATTAGAGCTACAACTCCTACTACTAGAAGTCCAATTCATTCAGGAACTTCAACTCCAATGAGGAATCAAAATGGTTTGTTGCAAATGGAAGCTGCATCGGGTAATAATGGCAGCACAACTAGACAATGTGGAGAAGAATCAAGCCCTTGTAAGATGGTTAAGAAAAACAAGATTGAAGATCAAGCTAGAAAGTTGAGTCCTCTAGAAAGTAGAGCAATGGCTTGGGATGAAGCAGAACGTGCCAAATATATGGCCAGGTAATCAACTTGATACTTACTGTATGTTTGGATCGGCTTATTTAAGCTTAATTGTTGATGTAAACACTTGCGATACTCTGTGGAAGAGCTTATGAAACAACTTCTTTATGACATGTCTATTAGTTGTTTTCAGCTTATTTCTGTAAGCTCTCCATAATAGATTATAAAAACAACTTATAGCTTATTTGAAGAGAAATGTTAACGAGTGTCTCCAGGACACTCTTTAAGAACCTTTAATAGTAAGTTTTTATGAAAATATGTGTAATCAATGCATTGAAATTTGTAACATTTGATTTTTTTAAGAAATACTTTCTAAATTTGAGATCCTTAAAGAGTGTCTCGGAGGTACTCGTTAACAAGATCTTTATTTGAAAACATTTTGACTTTGTTTTAACTTTTGTTATGTAAATATATAGTTTATACATAGACAATTAGGTAATAAACGCTTAATTAAGTTGTTTATCCAAACATGCCCTTAATTAAAGATTTTGTTACTTGTTGGTTAATTTCATGTTTAACCACTTAGGTAAGATGTACTCATATGTTTAGAAGTCATTGAATAAATGTAAATTGTTGATTAAATTTGTTTGTTTCTTAAAACTTTATTTTATAGGTTTAAGCGTGAAGAGATGAAGATTCAAGCATGGGAAAATCATCAGATAAGAAAAGCTGAAATGGAAATGAAGAAAATGGAGGTACTACTGTGATTCTTTTTAGCCACATATATTGTTAACAAATTCACATCCTCCACAGTTTGGATTCAAAATTAGTTTGGCATAATCACGGTGGCTCACTCTAATTTTGATAAAAACTACACTTTAAAACTTCAACAAAATTACTGTGTAACCATGATTTCTTCCAAGTTCCAAACATCCATGTGGTAGCTTTTGTGTTGGCATTGTGGTGCAGTTGTTTCAATTATTGCCAATGATACTAACCTTTTCTGAACATTGGATGATGATGGCTCATCTTTTCATGTTCTACTTTCAATGTTTATAAAACTATGATGACAGAGTTCATAAGTATAGAGTTGAAAGTTCCGTGAAAATACACTGACAAAGAGAATTATTCCTGAAAAGTACAAAGACATGGCAGGCACCTTTCCCAACGTACTGCATACAAAACAGTAGTACTATTTTAGATAGATATCATGAATCCAGTGAAATATTCAGTCACAACAAGAGAACCTATTTGATAGTTCCATAACAGTACATTACTAATTCATATTTCGTAGTGATACTCTATCCTATCTGAGAATCTAGCCTAAGTAACAGACATACATGCGTTGCTTTCATGAGTTGGCACAGGTGCTCAATTCAATGGTAAAGTTTCTATACAACATAGTTTTTTTTTTTTTTGAATGGCAGATTATACAACATAGTATACAACATAATTGATAGAGGTTTAAGGTTAGAGGTTTATTTAAGTATGTTTGTTTAGAAGACGATGTCCCTTTAAATGAATCTCAATATTTCAAAGGATTAGTCTCTAACTCCCGATTGAAATTTCTAAGGCTTAAAAAAATTACACAAAACAAAATCAATATATCTTGTGACTTCAAGTTATGAAGGCTCTATAAATAAATGGATTTGATTTAATTATAACTAGGTGAAAGCTGAAAGAATGAAAGCTTTGGCACAAGAAAAGTTAACAAATAAACTGGCTGCAACAAGGAGAATAGCTGAAGAGAAGAGGGCTAATGCACAAGTGAGGCTGAATGACAATGCTTTGAGGACTACTGAAAGGGTAGACTATATAAGGAGGACAGGACATGTGCCTTCTTCATTCTCTTTCACTTTTAAGTTGCCTTCCATTTGCTGGTAGAAAGTACCAATCCATAAGTGTAATTTATATGTTGTATGAAATATAAAACCTTTTGAATCTAGTCCATTATATTTATGCTACTTCTAAATGATTTTGCAAATTATATGATGCTTATATTTGGTCTCTTGGTATGTCTTAACAAAATTATTAATCTTTTTTTATTAGTAGTTTTAACTTTCAACATTATAGCCATTCTTAGCATTTGTAGTTAGTGTAAATTGGTCACATTTGGCGTGCGCGGTGGTGGTCTTGAGCAAGAAAACGGTCAACAACTTCCGCATAGTGGAGGAAGGCGGCGATGATTCTCAAAAAGGGATGTTGTACTTGCAAACATCTCAACATTTAAATAAACAAGTGAATGCTGTAGGTGAAAGACTTAACGGAAGTAAATGTGCATCTTTCTACTAAGGCACAAGTCATTTTGTAGCAAGGTTTCAGGAGAAATGAATTAGGAACCGGCTGAGGTTGTTGAGGAATTAACATCGTGATCGGCGTATCATTCTTCGATCTTCATCACCTGGTGATTAATTGTTGAAGGGTAGGGCACACTTGTTCTGGTGGTACAACATATCTTGCGTGTACACTTGTACTCTCCTTGTAGAGTCCATTTTGAATTAAGACTAAACTCAAGGATGGATCTAGAAATCTATTAGACGGGGGACTAGAAATTGAACTATAATAATATTTATGACAAGAAATTAAAAATAAATAATGTGTGTGTGTGTGTGTATATATATATCTATATAATAATAATAATAATAATAATAATAATAATAATAATAATAAATTGTGCATATAGTTTTATTAAGAGTGGATAACCATTTTGATCCTTAGGATTGTCATCGTAGTATTTGAATGTATCGAAATTACAAATACAACTATAAGTGTCTTTTTTATTAGTAATTTTGATCCTCAAAGATAGTCAATATAGTCATCAAATATGTTTTTTGTTGTTCGATTTAGTCTACAAAATTACTAACAAAAGAGACATTAAAGATGTTTTTACAAATTTAATACATTTAGAAACTATAGTGACGTTATTTCATACATTCAAGAACGAAAATAACTACTTAAATGATTGTTCAAATATTGATCAAATACAACAATTGTTCAAAGAATAAAAAAATGATTGTTTGTTTACTCTCGATCTCTTTCGTGGGCAGGTAAAGAAGTTCTCATTAACTATGTTGCTCAGGCTATTCCGTCATATTGTATGGGTGTTTTTCTCCTTCCTTCCACCTTGTGTGATGAGATTGAACGAATAATGAATTCATTTTATTGGGGTTCTTAGAAGAATGGTCGTGGAGGAATTAATTGGATGATATGAGATAAACTTACCTTGCACAAAAGTTCAGGGGGACTCGGTTTCCGAAACATGGAAGCTTTCAACTTATCTATGCTCGGTAAACAAGGTTGAAAACTCCTCAATGATTCTAGCTCCTTGCTTACTCGTATTCTCAAAGCCAAATGCTTCCCTATAAGAGATTTCTTGGATGCAACTATTGGTCACAATCCAAGCTTTACATGGGGAGCATTTGGAGTTCCCAAAACCTTATCACTTTGGGTTATAGATGGAAGATTGACGATGGTTCCCAAATTAATGCTTGGTCATCACCATGGATTCGCACTCTCCCTACACTTAAACCGTCTACCGCCTCTTGATAAGTGCCAAAAATGACTTAAAAAGCATATTTATTTTAGGCACTTATGTAACTTATTTCACAAGTTATCTTAGGATAAGCTCATATTTATGGTGCAAATGCTATATTTGTGATCCTATGCCTTACCCCATGTTATTATTGCAGGAAATTTATGATTGATCATGCTGAGCAAAGAAATGAAGTTTGTTTCAAAGCCATCGCTACAAGCGTGCGTTCCCTCGCTACAAGCGAGGATAGGCAGGGAATTTGAAGGCTTCATCGCTTCAAGCGATGGACTGGTCGCTTCAAGCGACCAAGGGCGGTTTATGGCTCCATGCTGACGTGGAGGATCCCTATTGGCCAACAAGCTTCCTCGCTACAAGCGACCAGCTCATCGCTTGTAGCGAGCGTGCAAAAATTCAGATTATTTAAGCATTTTTGGTTCATTTTCTCTGGAAAAAAAATATATATAATACCCAGTTGGAGAACTTTGAGTACTTTTTCTTCCAATTGTTAGGATTGCTTTAGTAGTAGTTTAGGACTTAGTAATTAGGGCTAGAGCTTTGATCTTCAAAGATCAAAAGTGATTGAGTAGTGGAAATCAATCAAGGCTTTGGGAAATCAAGACTTGGTTTGTATCTTCATCTTTTCTCTTCACTTTTGCATAGTTGCCATGAAAATGAGCAACTAACATCCCTTTGTTGGGATTAGAGGTAATCTTTCTAGCTTTGATGTAATGAATGATTATGTGAATATATGATTTAGCAATTTAAGTGTTTATGAAGTTATTCTTGCTTTTCACTCTCATGATTGATTCAAATGATATTGACAAATACTTTTGAATCTATGTTTAAGAATAATCTTCTATCAAAATAAGAAAATCTAGAAATGGATTTGGGTTTTGATAATCGCACTAAGTTTCGGATCGTAATGCTTTCGGATCGTTTGATTGATTGGGAAATCGTCGATTAAACGATACGATTGATTTCACGATGTCATTTGGGAAATCAATGATATTGTAGAGCGATACGTGATATTTAACCTAAAACGCTAAATTCATATGCATGATTTATTTATTACATTCTTTGCAAGATTGATGAACTCTAATTCCAATGCTTTTATTTCCTAATTACTTGTCGTTTTAATTCCCGCATTTACATTCCGTCATTTTATGAAACCAATCGTACAAACCCTTAACTCAAAACAATATCGATTGTTGAACGGTTCGAAGTAACGCACCAATCCCTGTGGAGACGATAATTGAAAATACTTACTTTTGTTGTATGAAATACTGCTTCAACACCTCTCCACCCAATTTGCAATCTTTGACTGTACGAGACTTATTGAATTCAGATTTGTGTTCTTGGAATAGCAATGTTGGCGACAACTTATTTTCAGTCACAAATGCATCGGCCATTAAAGATGAAATTCCTGGCAGGACTGGTTCTGAACCGTAAAACAGAGTATGAAAATAGCAGTTCAGAAGCAGTAATATAAAGGACAGAAAGTAAAGAACACAGATGATTTGTTAACCCAATTCGGTGCAAACTTCACGTACATCTGGAGGCTACCAAGCCAGGAAGGAAATCCACTAAAATATTATCAATTCGAAGTCCTATGACACAACCCCTGTTTCACAGCCCCTATGACAACAACCCCTGTTTCACAGCCCCTTCTCACTTAATCAGTACCCGTGGTATTTCAACCTAGGAACTCCTAGACCTGAGACCCCTCTCACTTCCCCCAGTCAATCACTACCCCAGTGATTATCAGACTTTAACAAATCAAACAAAGTTGAAGACACTCTTCAAAACATAAAAACAGTCACTCTTGCTTAAAAGCTTTGAGTGATTACAACTCAAAAACAAACAACCAACTCTAAACACTTTGAGTGGTGCACAGAAATAAAGCACTAAGCTTACAGACTCAAAACACTAAGTATGACTCTCTCTTCTGTTTTGAATTACATTCTTCAATAGCAGCGTCCTCTTTATATAGTCATCAGCTGCAACATAATTCTTGATCTTAATCTTCAAAGATATAGTCCCAGAATTCTTTAGAAGCAAATAGAAGCTCACATATTATTCAGAAATATATTTTCCAAAGATTTCCTTGAAAATATATTCACAAATAATTGAATCAAATCTTCAGAACATATCTTGCGCAATTCTTCTTTCTTCTAGAAACACAGCTTGGATAAATCTTCAATTAAATCTTCGAAAGATACTGTGAGAGAATTAACAGCTTGAAGACACAAATTCTGAACGCAGAAACCAGCTTCTGAACATGCTTCTGAAACACAGCTTCTGAAGGTCAACGAAAGTCAGCGTCTGAACAGTGCGTCTGAAGGTCAACGAAAATCAGCGTCTGAACAGTGCGTCTGAAGGTCAACAAAAGTCAGCATCTAAACAGTGCGTCTGAAGGTCAGCTTCTGAACAGTGCGTCTGAAGTACTGTTCACCAGCTTCTGAAGAACTGTTCACCCAGCTTCTGAAGACACATATGAAGATTTCAGCTTCTGAAGACGCACATTGCTTGTACATTTGATTTTAGCAAACATGTAGCCAACAACCAAATATCCAACAATCTCCCCCTTTGGCAAATTTTTGGCTAAAATCAATTTGAGCATAACAACAAGCAAATTCTTCACACAACAAAGAATGCAACCATGAAGAATATAACACAAATGTAGCAACAGAGTCAGCAGCGGATGATTCACTACATTTCACACATATACTCCCCCTGAACTACCTCTGAACAAATACTCAGGAACAACACAACTCAGGAACTCAGGAACCCCCCTGAAACAGACATTCAGGAACTCCCCCTGAAACAGACAATCAGAAACTCCAATTCACATACTTATTTCTCCCCCTTTTTAGCCAAACAATGTTGACAAAACAACCAGCAATCACCATGAGCAGAGACACACAAGAAACAAAGCATAAGCACATCACTGATGAAATTTCTGGCTTAGCAATAATGAGAGTTAACTGGTTCTGATTACACTGGTTCTAAACCAATACTTAGCACAATTAAAACAGTTATGCAGCAGAAATTAAAAGTGCAGAAATAAACAGAACACACAGGTTTGTTAACCCAGTTCGGAGTAAACACCTCCTACTCTGGGGGATACCAATCCAGGAAGGAAATCCACTATTGGAATTAATCCTTAAGACTCAGACACTGACTCTCAGTTCCTATCCCAAGCAATCAATCTCCACCTAGTCAGACTTCTACCCATGCATGAGTATTAGAATCCACTAACTTCCTATTCAAGTAACAGCCCAGTTACTTGAACAACCCTTGAACTAAACCCAGTTCTGAAAACAAAACTACCTAGTTTTTGAAGAACACTCTTCAATATAAAAACTTCATTCTTGCTTAAAAGCTTGGAATGAATTACAACTCAATAAAACCTAAACCAACTCAAAACATATGAGTGGTGCACAAAACAAAGCTAAAAAGCTTACACACACTAAGACTCTATTTCTGAATTTTCTCTCTAATTCCTTGTCTCTTGAATAGCAGCAAAACACTCCTTATATAGCCTTCAGCAAATCTCTTAATTTTTTAGGCAATCTTCTGAATTAGATTTATTTATGAATTATGAATGATCCAATAAGGAAACAAATAAACCTGCAATGTATCTTTAAAAAGATTCTGCAGAAAAATACGAACTTCATAAAACAGAACCAAATCTTCATAAAATCTTCACCAAATCAACCAGCAATCTAGAAGCAATATGCGAAGATAAATCCTTGATAAATCTCGCCAAGATTCGCGCCAAAATAACTTGTAAAAATGCAGCTTCTGAAGAAGTCAACAAAAGTCAACTCGGGCATCAGACTCACATTTCAGCTTCTGAAGTGCTACAGTGCTTCTGAAGCAACTTTCAGCTTCTGATGGAATTTTCAGCTTCTGAACAGCTTCAAATCAAAAAACTTGCAACTAAAGATTTGTTCTAGACAAGGAGAAGCTACTATTCAACACATTGGATTTGCCAAAATATGCAACCAACACCAAAATACTCAACAATCTCCCCCTTTGGCAAATTTTTGGCTAAAACCAATGTTCACACATGACAAGCTCTTCAATCTCCCATAAGACTATCTCAGCAATGAAGAACTCCACATAAAGATCAATCATAACATAGAGATAAGCAGCGAATTCAGCTATGATTATCATGAAAAACACAACTTCTGATATTCTCAGCTACTGAAGCACACATTTAAGCTACTGATCAATTCCTGATCATCACAAACACTCCCCCTGAAGCTTTACACAAACAAACACTCACATACTCCAGCTCCCCCTGCAACTCAGCATACATCAAACTCCCCCTTTCTTCTGAACTGCAGTGAAAAATGGTATCAGAGCACAATTGTTCTTCAGGACCACAAACACTCAGGATTTTAATAACCATATACTCCCCCTGAGACACACATTCCCCCTCAATATCATCAGCACATCTCATGTTGCATTGGTTATGAATTCTGAGCAAAACATGCAACTTCTGAACCACACTACAATCTGACAGCACACACTCTAAACAGCTCATGTCATCTTAAACATAAGTTTTTCTCCCCCTTTTTAGCCACAAAATTATGACAAAGCACTGATCTCACAGTGGGGACAGAAATCAAATAAGCAACTGCACAAAAATCTGCAAAAATAATCCCAGTTTCAGATTTAGAGATATGTTCAGGAACACTCTCAGCCTTAGCAAAACTGGCAGGTACTCTTTCTTCCTCACATCCAGCTTGCTGTAATTGCTATAAGTCCTTGTACAGGCAAACATTTGAAGAATTCAAACCAGACTTATTCCTCTCATCAATCTTCTTCTGAAGTCTATCAATTCTCTTCTGCACAGAGAGTCTGATGGCAGCAAATTCCTCAGATTCACTATCATCCAGTTTCTTTGCTATTCCAGATTCATCAACCTTGACTTTAGGTTGCACAGACTTGATATTCTTCAAAACTTTCATGTTTAAATGCCCAAGCATTTGACAGATCTTGTCCTCTTCTTCAGATTTCCATAGATAACAATTATCTTCTGATCTGCAGCCCCTCATCTGAACATTACCCTCTTGATCAGTTACCAAACATTCTTTCTTATTGAAATTTACTTTCAAGTCTTGATCACACAATTGACTGATACTGATCAGGTTTGAAGTTAGCCCTTTAACTAGCAACACATCATTAAGCCTTGGTAAACCATCACCAATTAAATCACCTCTTCCAATAATCTCACCTTTTGCTCCATCACCAAATGTTACATATTTTCTGGGATAAGGCTTTAAGTTGCTTAACAGCTTCTTCACACCAGTCATGTGTCTGGAGCAGCCACTATCAAAATACCAGTCCTTCTTAGATAGAGCTTTCTGAGAAGTATGAGCCATTAGACCAACAGTCTCACCTTTAGGTCTCCAAACCTTCTGAACATTGACCTTTTTAGGAGCAGGTTCAACTCTTCTGTGTTTAAAGTGCTCAGGATAACCATATAATTTGAAACAGAATGGTTTGATATGCCCCTTCTTACCACAGTGATGACAAACCCAAGTATGATTTCTTCTTTTGTTTCTGAAAAATTTCTGGGGTTGCTTCTGAGGCAGCATCTGAATTTGCTTCTGAGGTCTCATCTGAGTTTGCTTCTGAGGCTGCATCTGAACTTGCTTATGAGGTATCATTTGAGCTGGCTTCTGACCTTGCATCTGTGCTTGTTTCTGAGGTCTCCTCTTTGGTGTTCCAACCATAGAATCATGAGTTTGAGTAGCAGGAACAAACTGACTAACAGGATTTTTCTCCTTGAGCTTCAGACTCTGATCAACATAACCTAACCCAGTTTTTCCTTGCTTCTGGACATCCAGAATTTCCTCCAACTTATCAGTAGCAGAGTTCATCATCCTAACTTGCTTCTTCATCTGATCAAGTTGGGAATTCAGTTGGCTCACTTCATCCTTTAAATCAGAGTTTTGTACCAAAAGTTCACCTTTCTCAGCCTCCAGTTGACAAATGTTCTTCTTCTGATCCACTACTTGATTGCAAACTTCTAAACTTCTGATGTATAGATTCTTGTAATTTTCAGCCAGTTCATCATATGAGAGTTTTGCAACTTCAGACACAGATGAGGCTACAGACTCTGAGTCAGACTCAGAAAATGTCTCAGACTCTGAAAATGCATCAGACTTTGAACCAGTTCCTGAGTTCTGTTTTAACCTTACCATCAGGCCTGTATTAACCTTAGCAGATTCACTCTCAGCATCTTCTTCAGAATCATCATCAGACCATGAAGCAGCTAGGCTCTTCTTCTTCTGCTTCTTAAGAAAAGTAGGACATTCTGTCTTGATATGTCCAAAGCCCTCACACTCAAAGCACTGAACACCTTGTGATTGTTTACTATTTTCTTTAGTCTTGGCTTTTTTTAAATCATTATGAGGCTTGCTATTGTAAAACCTGATGTTCTGACCCTTGGATTTTGACTTTCTATCAACAAGCTTCAGAATCTTATCAAACTGTTTCCCCAGCACCCCAAGTGCTTCTGATAAATCATTATCATCCTCATCTGGTTCTTGTTGATCATCAGCTTTAGAGTTTACAGCAAGAGTTATTCCTTTCCCTTTCTTCTCAGGCTGTTTGCAAAAAGCACTTTCAAAATTCAAAAGGGATCCAATCAGCTCCTCAACCTTCATAGTGGTAATATCATGGGCTTCTTCTATTGCTGTAACCTTCATATCAAACCTTCTGGGCAGGGACCTGAGGATTTTTCTGACTAATTTCTCATCTGTCATCTTTTCCCCAAGAGAATCAAAGGAATTGGCCATATCCAGCACATTCATGTAAAAATCCTGAATAGATTCATCTTCCATCATCTTCAGGTTCTCAAATTTTGTTGTGAGTAGTTGAAGTCTGGATAGCTTAACCTTAGAGGTTCCTTCATGAGTGGTTTTCAAAATTTCCCAAGCATCCTTTGCCACAGTACATTGTTTGATGAGTCTGAACATGTTCTGATCCACACCATTGAAAATTGCATTCAAGGCCTTTGAGTTTCCATGTGACAGATCATCTTCAGCTTTGGTCCACTCCTCTTCAGGCTTCAGAATCTCAGTTTTGTTACCATCTTTGTCCAAAACCACAGGATGATCCCAGCCTTTAATCACAGCCTTCCAAGTTCTGTTGTCAATCGATTTCAGGAATGCACACATCCTTGATTTCCAGTACTCATAATTGGTGCCATCAAGTAGGGGTGGTCTGTTGACAGGGCCTCCTTCTCTCTCCATAAAGCCAGACATTAAAAACTCTGGATCACACCCAAAACACAGGCAGGGTGCCTGCTCTGATGCCAATTGAAATTTCTGGCTTAGCAATAATGAGAGTTAACTGGTTCTGATTACACTGGTTCTGAACCAATACTTAGCACAATTAAAACAGTTATGCAGCAGAAATTAAAAGTGCAGAAATAAACAGAACACACAGGTTTGTTAACCCAGTTCAGAGTAAACACCTCCTACTCTGGGGGATACCAATCCAGGAAGGAAATCCACTATTGGAATTAATCCTTAAGACTCAGACACTGACTCTCAGTTCCTATCCCAAGCAATCAATCTCCACCTAGTCAGACTTCTACCCACGCATGAGTATTAGAATCCACTAACTTCCTATTCAAGTAACAGCCCAGTTACTTGAACAACCCTTGAACTAAACCCAGTTCTGAAAACAAAACTACCTAGTTTTTGAAGAACACTCTTCAATATAAAAACTTCATTCTTGCTTAAAAGCTTGGAATGAATTACAACTCAATAAAACCTAAACCAACTCAAAACATATGAGTAGTGCACAAAACAAAGCTAAAAAGCTTACACACACTAAGACTCTATTTCTGAATTTTCTCTCTAATTCCTTGTCTCTTGAATAGCAGCAAAGCACTCCTTATATAGCCTTCAGCAAATCTCTTAATTTTGTAGGCAATCTTCTCAATTAGATTTGTTTATGAATTATGAATGATCCAATAAGGAAACAAATAAACCTGCAATGTATCTTTAAAAAGATTCTGCAGAAAAATACGAACTTCATAAAACAGAACCAAATCTTCATAAAATCTTCACCAAATCAACCAGCAATCTAGAAGCAATATGCGAAGATAAATCCTTGATAAATCTCGCCAAGATTCGGGCCAAAATAACTTGTAAAAATGCAACTTCTGAAGAAGTCAACAAAAGTCAACTCGGGCATCAGACTCACATTTCAGCTTTTGAATTGCTACAGTGCTTCTGAAGCAACTTTCAGCTTCTGATGGAATTTTCAGCTTCTGAACAGCTTCAAATAAAAAAACTTGCAACTAAAGATTTGTTCTAGACAAGGAGAAGCTACTATTCAACACATTGGATTTGCCAAAATATGCAGCTAACACCAAAATACTCAACAACTGAATTCAATTCAGAGTTTATAACCAGCACAACACAGAACAGCACGCAAAGAACCACACACAGACACCACATCAGAATCAGCATCAAAACCAACATACAGAACCCATCACAGAACCAACATCAGGATCAGAACCACACAGTATCCAAACACAGAAGAACAAAACAAAAAACAAAAAATGCAGACCAGAAACACAAACAAAAATCCAAGACATCAGTAACAAAATTGACAGTCTTCAGACTCATCAACAGATGTTGTTTCATCATCAGACACAGCATCAGAGGTTGTTTAGTTAGTGTGTGCTTCAGGCACCTTCAGAACCTTCTTCCCAGCAATCTGCTTCTAAAAAACAGCAATCCTCTTCTGAATATAGGGCATGATGTCTTGCACACCATCATCCTCAGACTTACTAGGAACCACTTCCTTTCCTTTTAGTGCCTTATGAACAGGGACTACCACCTTGCTTCAGATTTTAGATGGTCCAGCAACAGAACTCTTCTTTGCAACAGGAGTGGGCCTGCTGTCAGCAGCAACAACCTTTCCTTTCCTATTGTTCAGCCTCTGGGCAACACTTGCACATTTTGGTCTCCATTCCTTCTTGACCTTGGTTTTGTTCACAACTGGTACCACTTTTCTTTGTTGAAAATGCTTGGGGTATCCATGCATGTCATAACCCATTTTTTGACCCATTTTCATTTTTGTTTTTCTCGTCCTTTTAAGCCAGAAGAGGTATTTTAAAATACCTCATTTTTTTTGGTTCGTTTTAGGGCCACTTGTTATCTTTTTTTTTTTATGTTTATTTTTCATCTTTACTTTTAGTCTCAGTTTTTATTTATTGTTCATTTATTCCATTTTTTATTATCACTATTATTACTATTTATTGTTCATTATTATTATTATTACAATTATTACTATTTAATTATTTCCTTTTTTATTATTATCATTTTTTTAAATTTTTTAGATTTTATTTTTTTAATTTTTTAGGTCAAAGTCACTACAGTGTACACTGTACACTGTTACTGCCTGCAGTCCCATCCCCTTCCTGCCTTCTTTCTGTTCCTTTTGTTCAAAATTTTACACAAACCTTCACCAAGTTCACAAGGCAAAGACTTTCTTCCCACTTTTTAATCATTAACCACAACCTTAGACAAACACATAAAATCCAATCTGCCTATATAATGAGAAAAAATCCAGCAACAAAAAGATCTTTTTTTTTCATTTGAGAAAATGAGCAAAAAAAAAAGAACAAGAACAGAATCACAAAAAAAAAACAGCAACACAAACACACCCTCCTACCACCACAAAGGACCACACTCGGCCACCCCCCACAACCACCAAACAGCCGCGCCTCCTCCTCCAAACCACCACACACAACCGGACAGCCATCCAACCCGCGGCCAACCACTACACAAAGCCTAAATCGAACCACAAACATCAAGAACCGAACCAACACAACCTAAACCGAACCAAAAAGAAAGAAAAAGGTAGTTTCTCAAAATTTTTTCAAGTTTAGATCTAGGTTTTTTAAGGAGGTTTTTGAAAAATCTAAGTGGATATTTAGAAAGAGGGTGAGAAGAGGGTTAAGAGAAAAAAAAAATTTTAAAAAGTGGAGTTTTTAAACTCCGGCGCGGTGGCGCCGCCGTCTAGGCCGGCCACCGCGCCGGAATTTCTTTCCGGCCACCGGTTTTTAGAGAGAAGAGAGAGAGGGGCGGTAGAGAGAAGAAGAGTAGAGAGAGGAAGTTTTGTGAAAAATGACTCTTTTTTACAAAAAAAGGCTATTTATAGCCTATTTCCAGATTAAATCTGGAGCGTTGATCAATCAACGGCCCAGATTTAATCTGGAAAGTCCATCAACCCATCCTCCTTAAGCCCGTTCCTCACTTCTGATTGCTTCCTGCACCCCCTTGTTTGCTCCTGCACCCCCCTTTTTCTCTCGTTTTTAATTTCTTTGTTCCTTTACTTATTTCTTGCTTTTTTTTTATTTCATTTATTTTCTTTTTGCACTTTTTTTGCTTATTTGCTTTTATTATTTTATGTCATTTTACTTTACTTTCTTTATTTATTTTTCTTTGCTTTCTTTATTATTTTCGTCATTTTTCTTTATAGCTTAGATTTATTTCAATGCATTTTTTTTTCCTTTTTAGTATAGTGTATTTTCATTATTTTTGCACTTTTATTTAAATGTCCAGCATACCATGCATTTTTTACTTTTATTCTTTTATTTATTTATGCAACATATTTATTTAATGCCTTGCACATCATGCATTTTTATTTTTTATTTTTATTTATTCCAATGCAATATATTTATTTTATGCCCAACATTTCATGCATTTTTATTTTCTTTTTTTATTTCATGCAGCATGTTTACTTAATGTAAAATCCATTTCATGCATTTTTTTTTCATTTTTATTTATTTTTGTTTATTTTGCATATTTATTTATTTTTATGCACTTGCAATTTATTTTTCTTTATTTATTGCTTTATTGTTATTATTTCATTGTTGATACTTAGAATGTATTTAGGGACAATGTAATATAAATGAGAATATTGCACCGACACTCACATTTATTTATTCCGTTTTATGTTTAAAACGATAAAAATAACGAACGTATCCGAGAAAAAGGGGCTCTCACTTTGATTCAACGTCTTTGTGAGAAAACCCTCGTGCTTATTTTATTTCGACTACCACTTAGTTTATTTTTGTTAATTAGCTTAATCAAAAATCAAGAACATTTCAAATAACAAAAAGCCAAAAAAAATCTCTCCTCAATCAAATTTCATTTTCAAGTCAATTAATTCCTACATTTTCTTCAAAAACAATTTCAATCAATTTTAATTATTTCAAACCTTTTTTTAAAATTAAAATCAATCAAACTCACATCTTTATCCTTCTATGCCATTTCGGCCTCATATCTTTCTCAAACTTTTTTTTTCAAACTTTAAAATCAATCAAAACAAATCACTCGGCTTTTTACCCCGAACTACATGATTTTGATCACATTCGGGTATGTAGGCAAAAGACTTCGTCTTTCCAAATCAATAAAAATAACAAAAACATTTTCTTTCTTTTAAACCATCACTTTAGTTTTTTTACACTTAGTCATTTATTTACAAACAAATAATCATTTTAGCATAAAGATAAATAAAAACAAGAGGTTCCTATAGAGTACTATAGATGTTTAGGGTGCTAACACTTTCCCTTTGCGTAACCAACCCCCGGACCTTGATCTCTTAAAAATAGGGTTTTTTTTTTCGAACTTTCTCCCTTTTCCTCGGAAAAATAAAAGATCGGTGGTGAGCTTAAAAATTGTGAGTCAACGCTAATCAATAGCTTGATATCCGAAATCACCGCGACAAAAATGGGGACTTCACTGGGGACGAAAATCCTAAGTGGGTTAAACCTATCTTGTACTTCTTTATCTTTATGCTTTATCCTTATTTGTAATTGTAAATACGTGCTTAAGTGTTTATCTTTTTACGTGAGTGGTGAGATAAGTCCTATACCCGGACTTGAGGGAAACATAAGATAGGATGCTGGTATAATCAAAGTGCCATACCAGGAGTAGTCTTGGGTTTTGGTACATGTGATATAACCCCACTCAATGGAGGTCTCTTAAAAGTAGTACCATACCGACATGAGTAGTCGTGTTTGGCATTATTATTTTTAAGTGACCTATGAAGTTGAGGACCTTTAGAGTTACCTTTAACCCATCTTAGCCTTTTAGGACGTAGTGCGGTGGCTAATCAAGAGTAGTCTTGGATTGGTTGATACGCGATACTACACTCGAACGAGACTTTTCTACGAACGTCGTTGGACCGGGAGTAGTCCCGTAATCCGACAATATTCGGAAGTGGTCAATGACTTTGGGAACTTGGTAGAACCCGTGATACAGTTACACATGAAACCATAGTCCTTACCAAATGGCGTGTTTACCCTCGGCTCCAACACTATGGACTTAACCTCACCATGTTTTCTCCGTTTCTTTAGCATAACCATGCATACATGCATTCATTCATAAACATTTTTCCATCAAGTATCGAAGGACTTAGACAAGTTTTGTTGTAAACATCGTAGGAATGAACTTCACAAGAAGGAACACTCAGAAGTATAACTTCAAAAGCCCGGATTTGACAAATTTAAGGAAGCTAGGGTCTTTGGTAGCTAGTCCGGAGGATTTCCGAAGGCGTTATGGGTATTTGCTCAGCATCCTCAAGACAAACGTTGAAGAGGGGATACTTAATACCTTAGTCCAGTTTTATGACCCTCTCTATCACTGTTTCACGTTCCCGGATTACCAGCTTGTCCCCACATTGGAAGAATACTCCTACCTGGTCGGCTTACCGGTGTCTGACAAGTTACCTTTCAGTGGCCTCGAACAAACTCCCAAACCTTCAACCATCGCCGCAGCCCTCCATCTCGAAACCTCCGACATAGCCACTAACCTCACTACTAAAGCAGGCTCCCAAGGCCTAACTTCCACTTTCCTCTACCAAAAAGCCTTTACCCTTGCTGAAGCCGCCAGTACTGATGCCTTCGAATCTATCATTGCCCTGCTCATCTATGGTCTCATACTTTTCCCTAATATTGACGATTTCGTTGATATCAGCACAATCCAAATCTTCCTATCCAGAAACCCTGTCCCTACCCTACTTGCAGATACCTACCATTCCATCCACCATAGAACACAAAAGAGAGGCGGAGTTATTATTTGTTGTACGCCTTTGCTATACAAATGGTTCACTTCGCATCTACCCCAAACCCACCTTTTCAAAACCAATCCAGAAAAAACCCGTTGGCCCCAAAGAATCATGTCCCTTACCCCAGCCGACATCGTGTGGTACCAACTAGCCAGTGACATTGGAGTGATCATCGACAGTTGTGGAGAGTTTCCCAACGTGCCCCTCATTGGTACACGCGGGGGAATTACCTATAGCCCTACTCTTGCCAGGCGCCAGTTCGGATACCCCATGAAGGAAAGACCTAATAACCTCTCCTTAACCGGTGAATTCTATCTCAACCATGAAGACCATGCAAATATGAGGATGAAATTTGTGCGAGCCTGGCATACTATTCGTAGGCTTGATAGAAATCAGTTAGGAAGAAGGACAGGCTTTGTACATGGATCTTACACTCAGTGGGTCATCGACAGAGCTTCGAGTCTTGGTTTACCATACCCCCTACCCAGACACCTATCCTCAACTGTTCCGCCATCATCCCTACCTATACCTTTTGATACCCAAGAGGAGTTCCAAGATCGGATGACTGAACTAAAGCTTGAGAGGGATGCTTGGCAAAGAAGATATCAAGAGGCTGAACTTGAAATTGAGACATTGAGAGGAAAATTAGAACAGAAAGACCACATGATCTTCATCCAAAGCCAGCAAATCATTGAGAAGGACGATCTACTCCAACAGAAGGATTTTCGGCTTAGGAAAGATGCTAGGAGGAAGAAGAGGCATATGGACTTTTTCTCTGGTCCCTGTCGCGGTGATTTTCGGAGATCAAGCTATTGATTAGCGTTGACTCACTAATTTTATTACACGACTGAACTTTTAATTTTTTTAAATGAAAAGTGGAAAAAAGTTCTAAATTACCACAATTTTAAAGATTTTGGGTTCGGGGGTTAGTTACGTTTAGGGAAGGTGTTAGCACCCTAAACGTTCGTAGTACTCTACGAGAACCTCTTAATTTTATTTATTTATTTTGGGCTATAACTTGCTTATTTTTTTTAGAGATGGAATTAAAGTAGTGAAAAAAAGAAAATGTTTTTTTGTATTTTTTATGATTTGGAAGGACAAGGTCCTCTGCCTACGTACCCGTGAGGGATCAAAACCTCGTAGTTCGGGGTAAAAATGACGTTTGATTTGTTTGATGTTTTTTATTAGTTTTAAAAAAGTTTTAAAGATAAAATAAAAGCCAAGTGGCTAAATGGGATTGGTTTGTGTTTTTTTATTTTTGAAAATGGTTAAAGTGTAATTAAAGTAGATTAATGATTATTTAAAGAAAATAAAAGAGAAAAAACGGACACTTGATTGAAAATCAAGGTTTATTAAGAAAAGATTTTTTTGATTTTGATTATTTGAATGTTTTTGTTTTTTTTTTAATATGGACTAAGACTAAAAATATAACTAAAAAACTAAACGCGAGGAAATTCCGTGGTGACGTTGGATCACCACGAAATCCCTTTGAAATTAAACTAACCTAATGTTTTTGTATTTTTTCTTTTGTAAAGCGAAATAAATAAAAAAGTAAAAGACATAAAGCAGAATAAATAAAGTGGGTGTCAGTGCAAATTCTCATTAATATTTACATCGGTCCTAAATACATTCTAATAAAATAAAATGAAAATGATAAAATGATAAATAAAAATAAAATTACAAATGCACTAAAATAAATATGTTAAAGATAAAGGAATAGAAATGCATGAAGTGCAAAAAAACAAAAAATAACTATGTTGTATAAAAAAATGCATGAGATAATTAGGCATTATGATAAAAGCATTAAAGTAAATAAAGTAGATAAATGCATAATGATAAACTAACTAAAAAAAGGACTACAAGATTAATAAAAATTAAAAAAAAATGATAAAAATGCAAAATGATAAAATAATAAGATAGAATGCATGAAGAAACAATTAGTGGATAAGAAATGAAATAAAAAAGAAATGCAAGAAAAAGGAAATAAAACAAAGAAAAAAGAAACAGGGGGTGCAACAGCAGGAAGGGGGGTGCGAACAGTAAATCAGAAAGAGGGGGCAGAAACAAAACTGGGCCGAGTCACCGGGCCATGCTGGGCTGAGGGAGAAGAGAAAGAAAATCAGACCGGTTCGGTTCAAGTGAACCGAACCGGTTCAGGATTTACATAAAATAGCCAAAGGGGCTGGTTTTTTTTCATTTTCCAATCTTCTTTCTCTCTCTTCTCCCCTTCATCTCTTCACTCCTCTCTGATCTCCCTCTACTCTTTCTTATGCTCTTATTTTTTTTTACAACAAAAATCAAAAAAACCTAGATCTAAAAGAAAGAAAACCTTTACCACTCCTTTTTTTGGATTCGGACCTGGTTTCGGCTTAGGGTGGTGTTTGGCCGTACGGGTTGTTTGTGAGGGCGTGTGAGGCTAGGTGTGTTGTGGGTCGTTTGGGTTTGGTTGAGGGACGTGGTGGTGGAGGCGTGGCCGTACGCGTGCTTGTTATGATTGTGGTGAGGGAATGATGGCTGGGCCGGTTTTGGGCCGTGGGTGGTTTAGGGTGTGAGGGACTGGGTTCGCGTGTGGTATGTGTGTATGACTGTGTGGTCGTGTATGTGGGAGGAGATGGGGCGTGGCTGTACGTGGGTGAGGAGAAGCTGGGTTGTTTGTACGGTGGTGATTATGGCTGGGTTAGTAGGCCGCGTGTTTGGTGATGTGTGTTGTTTTTGCGGTGGTGTTGGGGGCGGTTGAGAGAGCTGGTGGTTGTTATGTGGTGGTGGGATGCGTGGTTTTGGTTGAGGGAGTAGTGGTGGAGGCGTGGGTGAGTCTTTCTTGTGTTGTTGTTGTTGTTGTGCCTGGTGAAGGGGGGGGCCGAATTTAGGTTAGTGGTTTTGGTTGGGATTTGGTAGAGGGAGATGGGAGGAGTATGAGTGTTGGCTGATGAGTGTTGTTTTTTGCCTGATGAATTTTTGATCGCCCCCCCCTCTCTGAGTTTTTGAATTGCCTCCTTTTAATCAAACAATACACTTAATGACAATCAAAACCAATGATGGACCATAAAGCAGTGTAATTGACACATTAAAACAAAAAAGTCTCTGATCCCAAAGTCTCCTCTAAAAGTCAGATGTTTAAAAAGGTAAAAAAAAAAAAAAAAAGGAAGGAAAAAAAAATTAATAATAAAAATGCTAAATAAAAAATGACAAAAAATATTTAAAAAAAATAAAAAATAAAGATAGAAATAATAAAAACAAAAACCAAAAGACGGACTCGAATAAAATAACAAAAAAATGAGGTATTTTAAAATACCTCCCTGCCGGAATTTCGTCTGAAACGACGAAAAATTCCGGACCAAATAGACGAGAGAAGAAAAAAATTTAGGTCAAAAATTGGGGTATGACAGATGCCCCTATTTAAGTCTCTTCGTCCGGAGATTCGAAGAGAAAATCTTTGATTCGGCGGGTCGAAGGGACTTAAATACAGAGTACGCCAATTTTGGACCTAACAACAAATGTGAAATGCTCGTGATGCAAAGGTGAATGCAAGACGGCGAAGATGACCTGACTGGGGAATAAAACAAAATAAAAGGATACCCGAGTTTGTTAAAGCAAGGGATCTGACCCCACTGGGGAATAACATAGTTTCACTGGGGAAAGGGATCAACTATCGTATTGACAGCTGAGAAAAAGGTATGATATGGGAAATGACACTGACCAACAAGATGCCTGTTTGGAGAGCTTGTCACTTGAGGCAAAGACTGGAATAAAAGTAGCATGCTACTGACGACAAGAAACAAAGGTGAATGTAAATGTTGGATGAAAGGTGAAAGCTGGATGAAAAACAAAAGCAGGATAAATGCTGGATGAAATATAAATGTTGGATGAAAGATAAAAGCTGGATGAAAGATAAATGCTGGATGAAATTTAAAAGCTGGATGAAAGATAAATGCTGGATGAAACTTAAAAGCTGGATGAAAGATAAATGCTGGATGAAATTTAAAAGCAGGATGAAATTCAAATGCAGGATGAAATTTAAATGCTGGATGAAATGTAAATGCTGGATGAAATATAAAAGCAGGATGAAATTTAAATGCTGGATGAAATATAAATGCTGGATGAAATGTAAATGCTGGATGAAATATAAAAGCAGGATGAAATTTAAATGCTGGATGAAATATAAAAGCAGGATGAAATTTAAATGCTGGATGAAATATAAAAGCAGGATGAAATTTAAATGCTGGATGAAATATAAAAGCAGGATGAAATTTAAAAGCAGGATGAAATTTAAATGCTGGATGAAATTTAAAAGCAGGATGAAAGATAAATGCCAGCTGTTCGGGTTATTGCCGAACGAGTCAACTGACGACAAAAGATTGGATAAACGTCAGCTGTTCGGGTTAATGCCGAACGGGTCAACTGACGACAAAAGATTGGATAAACGTCAGCTGTTCGGGTTAATGCCGAACGAGTCAACTGACGACAGGAGATTGGATAAACGTCAGTTGTTCGGGTTAATGCCGAACGAGTCAACTGACGACAGGATAAAAAAGGTAAATGTCAGCTGTTCGGGTTATTGCCGAACTAGTCAACTGACGACAGGAAACAAAAAGGATAAATGTCAGCTGTTCGGGTTATTGCCGAATGAGTCAACTGACGACAAAAGACTGGATAGGAAAATGCACAAGCTGTTCGTTAAAGAACTGCCACTTGGCGAAAAGAGGATGACGTCTCTAGACCAGACACACTGGGGATGACACTTGGGGATAAAGAGTTACAAATTGTTCAGATTGATGGATATAAAAAACAGGACTCAGGGTGGTCAATGCAATCATGTATGAATGATGTTATGTGTATGTTGTGTATGCAAGAAGGTGTATATGCATGAATGTATGGATGCATGAATGATGATGTGACTTGTATGACTGGCATGACTGATTAACTTGTGACTGTATGAAGGATTGACTGATAAGATTGTACGGAAGACTGACTTGTATGATTGTATGAAAGACTGACTTGTATGATTGTATGAAAGACCGACTTGATGAGACAAGATTGGACGGATAAGATGGAAAGTGACCCGACGACGCAGTACAAGCACTCAGCCAACTTCATTGGGGATGATGCCATTGGGGACATATCAAAACCAAGATGGGGTAAAGCCCGACATAAGCAAAAAACTGGTGGGGAGTAAATACTTCCTGGGGGAATCGTGCTAATCCATAGATCTGGCAGAAGAATTGACGTTTCCGTGGTCATGCTTTTTGTTCTTTTTCCTTTTTTTTTTTTTGAGTCCCTAACTTTTGCCTGGACCGCCCTTTCGGGTTTTCAGTCCACCGGGAATATATTCTTTTTGTATGCCCCTAATTTTTGCCTGGACCGCCCTTTCAGGTTTTCGATCCACCGGGACGCTCATTTTTGCCTAAGCCGCCCTTTCGGGTTTTCGACTTACCGAGCTCTTTTCTTTTTCCTTCTTTCTTTTTTTCCAAGCAATTGACCATGTTTAACCTGCAGAGTTTGTCCGTTCTCAGGATAACTGTTGACGCACACTTCACTTATTCATGAGTTCAGAGAGAATGTGTTTGTTGTTTATGCTTTCCCAAAAGATATTAAAAGATTTATGATTTTAAAAAGGTTTTGCTTCAAGTACTACCATCAAAAAGTAGAAGAAATTTTATAAACCGAATAAATGAGAATTCCAAATAAAAGGCACAGGCTCAAATTTATTTTAACAGAGTGGTGGCCCGCCAATGGCGTTGCCTCACGGATCTCTCAAAAGTTTGGAAAATGGTGAATATAAGGGGAAGGTACATTGAACACAATAACCGCTATTCTCCCTAACAACTTTGAATTCCACTGTTTGGGTGCTTCGGATTCAGAGTCTCCTTGACATTTAAAGTGCCCCAAGTGAGTCATGGCCAACCTGATGCAGTTACTTTGTCTTTTGATCCTTAACTTTTGCATAGACCGCCCTTTCAGGTTTTCGATCTATCAGGATGATTATCTTCTGTTTCATGTCTCTAATTTTGCCTGGACCGCCCTTTCGGGTTTTCAGTCCACCGAGACGCTCATTTTTGCCTAAGCCGCCCTTACGGGTTTTCGACTTACCGAGCTGTTCTTTTATTTTTAGACAAAGTATTTCTTGACTGCATCAGCGTTCACAGGACGGGGAAGCTCATAACAATCCATAGTCGTAAGAGTCATTGCACCACCGGAGAACGCTCTCTTGACGACATATGGACCTTCATAATTAGGCGTCCATTTGCCCCTGGAATCCGGTTGGAATGATAAAATCTTTTTGAGAACAAGACCTCCTTCTTGGAACACCCGGGAACTGCCCGTGACACAAAGCATTCATGCGTTTCTCTTCAATCAAGTTTGAACTGATCATATTTATTTTGACATCATTCAGCCTCTGATAATTTGGGTTCCATTACAACTCTCATTGATGGAATCTTAATCTCCACAGGGAGTACTGCTTCTATGCCATACACTAAAGAAGAGGGGGTTGCCCCTGTTGAGGTACACACTGAAGTGCGATATCCATGTAAAGCATACGATAACATCCCATGCAAGTCCTTGTAAGTGGTTACCATCTTCTGCACCATCTTTTTGATGTATTTTCTTTCTTTGTTTTTTTGCTCTTTTTTTTTTTTGCTTTTTTTTTTTTTTTTTTGCAACCTCGATGGCACCACTCATCTGGGATTTGAACAGGAATACTGTAATGGCAGTTCTTCGGAACCCAAGTTAATCATTTCGAGTGCTTCTTCATGAGGCTGAATGATGTTCTTTTATGTTCTAGTAACAGAGAGATCTTTTCGGGAATCTGTTCATCCTCCTCCTCTTCAGCTTCGTGAACAGGGAACTCAAAGTCGGGAGAGAGCATAGGGTTACAGTGTTCAACGGGCTTATTTATGTTCAGTCTACATATGATTGATGATTGATTTTAGAAAATGAGTGAAAAATGCAGACCTTTTGAAATTGATAACATAAAATATTTTTTGGTTTTTTGTGTTTACCATTTTCCAGAAAAAAAACAAAAAATAAAAAGACAGAGTCGAGAACAAAACGACTTGTTTATTTTATGATGGAAATACATGAAGCAAAAAGCCCTACAAAAATTCACTTTCGTATCGGGCGGAACGAAAGGATTTATATATATTTTTTTTAAAACGAAAAGCAAAAACAACAAAATGCTATTTGGAACGATGAATAGCTGAAGGGACGTCAACAGCGACCCAATTGCGGCAAACTCTGCCATGTGTCACAAAACTAGCTGCCACCTTCTTCACCAGGGTGAGCTTCTGAGCAATCTTGCACCAAATTAACAGATGGGGTCCCATGCCCAGGTTGTAGATTATCTTTCACATCGGGACTCGACCCTTTGAAGGATAGGATGTTGGCCTGGATCAACTTTTAGACTTCGGCTTTCAAGGCATAACAATGCTCAACGTCATGACCGGGTGCCCCTTGATGGAAAACACAAGAAAGATGAGGTTTATACCACTGTGGCAACCTTTCAGGTACCTTAGGAGGTGCCCTAGTTTGAACAAGATTTTTATCAAGCAAAACGGGGAGCAACTCTGCATATGCCATGGGGATTGGATCAAAATGGGAAGTCCGCTGAACCCGATTCTGTTGTCGAGGCTGTTGTCGATTCTGTTGCTGAGGCCTTTGTTGGGGCTGGAGCTGATTTCTGGATAGCCGGAGTTGGGGTTCCAAAAGAAGTGGGATGAAAACCTTCGTCTGATAGAAATGGCATCCCCCATGGGTAAGCTCTAGACATGCCGGGCGGTGGAGCAAGTATGGTAGAAGTTGGTAAAGCAAATAAGATCGGCTGCTCAGGAGTAGTAACAGCAGGCTGAGGAACTGACGTCTGGGCTTGGGAGGCCAACAGAGCATTCATCATGGAGGTCAACTTCTCCATCCCTTCCCGGAGATTGGCCACCTCTTCCCGGAGGTTCTGGTTTTCTTGCTCCAACAGATCCATTCTTTTCCGATCAGCCATAGTGTTGTAAATGCAATCCAGTTTGTGGAGAATTCGTCGGGCCACTTTCTTTGGACTAGGCAGATAGACCTTCGGAAAAACAAGACGTGAGACTCGGCTTCAGAAACTATGAATGCGATATGATGCATGATTATGCGTATGCAAAAAAGAAGAAAGATTTGTTATCGAAGGACTTTGTTGAAGTAATTGTAAACATCATAGTCTGAAAATTCATTTGAGCATCAAGGCATTACGAAATAGTTCTTTTTTAGAAACCGAGCCAAGGGACCAATTCAAAAGTCCTTTAGTGGAAGCTAGATTTTTAAAAGAAATCTAAAGACTCCTAGCTTCCTTAAATTCAACAAATCTGGGCTCTTGAAGGTGTACTTAGTGCTCTCCTATGATGTTTTAAAAAAACTTGTTTAAGTCCTTCGATATTTGGATGAAAAAAGTTTATGCATGGATGCGTGGATGCATGATCATGTTAAAGAAACGGAGAAAACATGGTGAGGTTAAGTCCAAAATGTTGGAGTCAAGGGTAAACACGCCATTTGGTAAGGACTATGGTTTCACATGTACCTGTATTACGGGTTCTACCAAGTTCCCAAAGTCATCAACCCCTTCCAAATATCGTCGGGTTACGAGATTGACTCCCGATCCAATAATATTTGTAAGAAAGTCTCGTTTGAGTGTAGTATCGCGTATCAACTAATTCAAGATTACTCTTGGTTAGCCACCGCACTACGTCCTAAAAGGCCAAGATGGGTTAAAGGTAACTAAAGGTCCTCAACTTCATAGGTCACTTGAAAATATCAATGCCGGACACGACTTACTCATGCCAACATAATAATACTTCCAAGATTCCTCCATTGAGTGGGGTTATCACATGTGCCACATCCGAAATTTACCCTCGGAAAGCCACTTTGATTATACCACCATCCTATCTTATGTTTCCCTCAAGTCCGGGTGTAGGACTTATCTAACCACTCCCGTAAAAGGAAAAAAAACACATAGGCACATATTTACATCCTTATTTTTATTTTTAAGCAAGTTATAGCACAAAATAATTAAATAAATTCAAGTTAGGCTCAACCCTCTTAGGGAGTCCCCAGTGAAGTCGCCATTTCTGTCGCGGTGATTTTCGGAGATCAAGCTATTGATTAGCGTTGACTCACTAATTTTATTACACGACTGAACTTTTAATTTTTTTAAATGAAAAGTGGAAATAAGTTCTAAATTACCACAATTTTAAAGATTTTGGGTTCGGGGGTTAGTTACGTTTAGGGAAGGTGTTAGCACCCTAAACGTTCGTAGTACTCTACGAGAACCTCTTGATTTTATTTATTTATTTTGGGCTATAACTTGCTTATTTTTTTTAGAGATGGAATTAAAGTAGTGAAAAAAAGAAAATGTTTTTTTGTATTTTTTATGATTTGGAAGGACAAGGTCCTCTGCCTACGTACCCGTGAGGGATCAAAACCTCGTAGTTCGGGGTAAAAATGACGTTTGATTTGTTTGATGTTTTTTATTAGTTTTAAAAAAGTTTTAAAGATAAAATAAAAGCCAAGTGGCTAAATGGGATTGGTTTGTGTTTTTTTATTTTTGAAAATGGTTAAAGTGTAATTAAAGTAGATTAATGATTATTTAAAGAAAATAAAAGAGAAAAAACGGACACTTGATTGAAAATCAAGGTTTATTAAGAAAAGATTTTTTTGATTTTGATTATTTGAATGTTTTGTTTTTTTTTTAATATGGACTAAGACTAAAAATATAACTAAAAAACTAAACGCGAGGAAATTCCGTGGTGACGTTGGATCACCACGAAATCCCTTTGAAATTAAACTAACCTAATGTTTTTGTATTTTTTCTTTTGTAAAGCGAAATAAATAAAAAAGTAAAAGACATAAAGCAGAATAAATAAAGTGGGTGTCAGTGCAAATTCTCATTAATATTTACATCGGTCCTAAATACATTCTAATAAAATAAAATGAAAATGATAAAATGATAAATAAAAATAAAATTACAAATGCACTAAAATAAATATGTTAAAGATAAAGGAATAGAAATGCATGAAGTGCAAAAAAACAAAAAATAACTATGTTGTATAAAAAAATGCATGAGATAATTAGGCATTATGATAAAAGCATTAAAGTAAATAAAGTAGATAAATGCATAATGATAAACTAACTAAAAAAAGGACTACAAGATTAATAAAAATTAAAAAAAAAATGATAAAAATGCAAAATGATAAAATAATAAGATAGAATGCATGAAGAAACAATTAGTGGATAAGAAATGAAATAAAAAAGAAATGCAAGAAAAAGGAAATAAAACAAAGAAAAAAGAAACAGGGGGTGCAACAACAGGAAGGGGGGTGCGGACAGTAAATCAGAAAGAGGGGGCAGAAACAAAACTGGGCCGAGTCACCGGGCCATGCTGGGCTGAGGGAGAAGAGAAAGAAAATCAGACCGGTTCGGTTCAAGTGAACCGAACCGGTTCAGGATTTACATAAAATAGCCAAAGGGGCTGGTTTTTTTTCATTTTCCAATCTTCTTTCTCTCTCTTCTCCCCTTCATCTCTTCACTCCTCTCTGATCTCCCTCTACTCTTTCTTATGCTCTTATTTTTTTTTACAACAAAAATCAAAAAAAACCTAGATCTAAAAGAAAGAAAACCTTTACCTCTCCTTTTTTTGGATTCGGACCTGGTTTCGGCTTAGGGTGGTGTTTGGCCGTACGGGTTGTTTGTGAGGGCGTGTGAGGCTAGGTGTGTTGTGGGTCGTTTGGGTTTGGTTGAGGGACGTGGTGGTGGAGGCGTGGCCGTACGCGTGCTTGTTATGATTGTGGTGAGGGAATGATGGCTGGGCCGGTTTTGGGCCGTGGGTGGTTTAGGGTGTGAGGGACTGGGTTCGCGTGTGGTATGTGTGTATGACTGTGTGGTCGTGTATGTGGGAGGAGATGGGGCGTGGCTGTACGTGGGTGAGGAGAAGCTGGGTTGTTTGTACGGTGGTGATTATGGCTGGGTTAGTAGGCCGCGTGTTTGGTGATGTGTGTTGTTTTTGCGGTGGTGTTAGGGGCGGTTGAGAGAGCTGGTGGTTGTTATGTGGTGGTGGGATGCGTGGTTTTGGTTGAGGGAGTAGTGGTGGAGGCGTGGGTGAGTCTTTCTTGTGTTGTTGTTGTTGTTGTGCCTGGTGAAGGGGGGGCCGAATTTAGGTTAGTGGTTTTGGTTGGGATTTGGTAGAGGGAGATGGGAGGAGTATGAGTGTTGGCTGATGAGTGTTGTTTTTTGCCTGATGAATTTTTGATCGCCCCCCCCTCTCTGAGTTTTTGAATTGCCTCCTTTTAATCAAACAATACACTTAATGACAATCAAAACCAATGATGGACCATAAAGCAGTGTAATTGACACATTAAAACAAAAAAGTCTCTGATCCCAAAGTCTCCTCTAAAAGTCAGATGTTTAAAAAAGGTAAAAAAAAAAAAAAAAAAAAAAAAAGGAAGGAAAAAAAAATTAATAATAAAAATGCTAAATAAAAAATGACAAAAAATATTTAAAAAAAATAAAAAATAAAGATAGAAATAATAAAAACAAAAACCAAAAGACGGACTCGAATAAAATAACAAAAAAATGAGGTATTTTAAAATACCTCCCTGCCGGAATTTCGTCTGAAACGACGAAAAATTCCGGACCAAATAGACAAGAGAAGAAAAAAATTTAGGTCAAAAATTGGGGTATGACAGTCCCCATTCGGATTCTGATGGCCAATCTACTTCAAGAGTTTGAGATACCGGGTGTTCTCGAGTTTTTTTTAAGATTCTAAGCTTTTATTTAAAAGAACTTTTGAGCTCGTCCTTTTGACTTTGTTTGCTAAAAGGAGATTTGTTTTGTAATATTTTAATGCTCAAATGCAATGTTCACTCTGATGTTTACAATTATTTTGACAAGTCCTTCGATAACAAAGCTTTCTTTTCGCATAAACATAATCATCCATCATGTTGCATATATAGTCTCAAAAGTCGAGTCTCATCTTCTATTTTTTCCATAAAAAGGTCTACCTGCTCCCAAAAGTGGCCCGACGAATTCTTCGCAAGTCTACTCGCGTTTACAATACTCAAGCTAATCAGAGGAAGAAGATGGATCTTGTCGAGCAGGAAAATCAGAACCTTCGGGAAGAGGTCGCCAGTCTGCGAGAGGGGATGGACAGATTAACAGCAATGATGAGTTCTCTTTTGTCTGCTCAGGGTTCTCAGTTCGCTGCTGCTGCTGTAGAACAACCGTTTGTAAGCACCACTCTACTCTCCACTGCAGTTTCCCAACCACTGTTTATGCCTCCGGGCTGTTCATGGGGAATGCCTCCCCCGGTTAGTGAAAGTCTCCAACCCGCTGTAACAGAAGTTCCGCCTCCCTTCGTTCAACAATCAACACCGGCTCCTCAACCTGGCCCGCCTTTTCCCCAAGCTGCGATGACATATTCTGCGCCTCTAGTACACACAGTTCAGGATCAGGGACCTATTTTTCATACCGAAAGTGTCGCAGCTTTCGACAGGGTGGACGATCTGCAGGATAAGTATAATGAGATGCAAAGGGAAATGAAGGCTCTTCGGGGAAAAGAGTTGTTCGGCTCGAATGCTCACGAGCTTTGTCTAGTTCCCAATGTGGTAATCCCGCACAAATTCAAAGTCCCGGATTTCGAGAAGTACAAAGGAAATTCTTGTCCCAGGGCACACCTGGTGATGTATGCGAGGAAGATGTCCACGCAGACGGACAACGACAAGCTTCTGATTCATTACTTCCAGGATAGTTTGACTGGCGCTGCTATGAGATGGTACATGGACTTGGATGGTGCTGATATCCGTACTTTCAATGACCTCGCAAATGCCTTTATACAACAATACAAGTACAATTCTTATCTGGCCCCAGATAGAGATGAGCTCAGGGAAATGACTCAGAAAGAGAAGGAGTCGTTCAAGGAATATGCACAAAGATGGAGAGAGTTGGCTGCGCAGATTCGCCCTCCCTTAGAAGAAAAAGAATTGACCAAGTTGTTCCTTAACACACTTAGCCCTTTCTACTACGAGAAAATGGTTGCAAGCGCTCCCAATGACTTCACAGAGATGGTAGGGATGGGGATGAGAATCGAGGAAGGTGTCCGAGAAGGACGGTTAGTGAAGGAAATTGCCCCTGTTAACAATGCTAAGAGATTCGGGAGTAGCTATCCGAGAAAGAAGGAGCAAGAGGTAGGTATGGTCGCCTACGGAGGACCCCAGTTGCAGTACCCAACTTACCCACACATTGCCAATGTTTCACCACCCGTAACACAAAATTTCCAAATACCTCAAAGACCACCCTCTCATTACCCACAAAATTACCCACAAAATTTCCAACAACTTCGCCCACAATCATCATACCCTCAACAACAACAAAATCGCCCACAAACCCCTCAGCAACCATATCACCCACAAAATCACCAAAGAACAACATTTGATCCAATCCGGATGAAGTATGCTGACTTGCTCCCTGCATTACTCGCCAAAAACCTTGTCCAGGTCAGGGCACCACTCCGTACACCAGATATTTTACCTCCTTGGTATCGGCATGACTTGACTTGCGCCTTTCACCAAGGAGCACCTGGCCATGATGTTGAGCATTGCCTTGCTCTTAAAACCGAGGTCCAAAGGCTAATCCGGGCAAAACTTCTGACCTTCAAAGATTCCGACTCAAGTCCCAACGTCCAGGCCAATCCCTTACCTAACCATGGGTCCTCTGTTAATATGGCCCAAGATGACCAAGAAGGTTGCTCTATTTTCAATGTTCAAGACATCAGGACACCTCTGGTTCCGATGCACACAAAGATGTGTAAAGCAGGTCTGTTCAAACATGATCATATGAAGTGTAAGGTTTGCTCTGTGGATACCCGAGGATGTGCGCAAGTACAGGATGACATCCAAGGCTTGTTGGACCACAAGGAGTTGTTTGTGACGAGGAAGAGTGAGAATGTTTGTGTGATAACGCCCGAATTTCACATCCCAGAACATTTAGAATTAACCCTTGGTAATCAAGAGAATGTTGCTGTTACTCCCTTGGTGATCTGTTTACCGGGAGCCTTACCACACGCATCATTGAAGGCGGTACTATACATACAAGTACAATGCAACTATCCTGAGCAATGGACAAGAGTCCCCTATACCTCCTTTGTCGTCTGTTGGCAACATTGCAGACAATAGCAAAGTTTTGAGAAGCGGGCGCATTGTCCCAACCATGGTACAAGATCAGACCAATGCTCCAGTTATCAAACCAGTGCCAGCTAGCGGGAGTGGGTGTTCAGAATCAGATGAAGTGCTGAAGTTAATAAAGAAAAGTGATTACAAGATCATCGACCAGCTGTTGCAGACGCCTTCAAAAATCTCAATGTTGTCCCTGTTATTGCATCCGATGCTCACAGAGAGGCATTGATGAAAGTGCTAGACCAAGCCTATGTTGACCATGACGTGACTACTAGCCAGTTTGGAGGGATAGTTGGCAACATAACCACTTGCAACAATCTGGGATTTAGTGATGAAGAGCTCCCAGAAGCTGGAAGAGATCATAACCTAGCCTTGCATATCTCTGTTAACTGCGAGACGGACGCTCTGTCTAATGTGTTGGTGGACACCGGGTCGTCTTTAAATGTGATGGCAAAAACTACGCTTGATAAGTTGTCATACCAAGGTTCACCTTTGAGGTACAGTGGGGTTGTTGTGAAGGCGTTTGACGGATCAAGAAAGTCAGTGATGGGGGAGATAGTGCTGCCTATTACTATTGGACCCCAGGTTTTCCAGATACCTTTCCAAGTCATGGACATTCAAGCCTCTTACAGTTGCTTGTTGGGAAGACCTTGGATTCATGAAGCAGGGGCAGTCACATCCACGCTCCACCAAAAGTTGAAGTTTGTGCGGAATGGGAAGCTGATCACTGTGAATGGTGAAGAAGCATTGCTAGTAAGCCACTTGTCGACTTTTTCTTTCATCAGTGCAGATGAGATAGATGGAACGTCCTTCCAAGGACTTTCTATAGAGGGCGAGAGTTCATGCAAGAAATCCATGGCATCTTTGAGAGATGCGCAGAAGGTTGTAAAGGAAGGAGCCGCAGGAGGATGGGGAAAGTTGGTACAGATACCCGAGAACAAGAACCGAGAAGGTTTGGGTTTTGCGTCATCAACAAGTGTCCTTAAGGCCAGCATGGGTTTGGGGCCCACCAACGTCACATTCAATAGCGCTGGGTTTATTCACGCCCCGCCGGAAACCAATGCTATCCTGGAGGATGATCCGGAGGAGGTGGCACCTGTGTTTGTGACGCCAGCAAGCTCTGCCCGCAACTGGAATGCTGTTGACGTGCCCCTTGCCATCCATGTGTCTAAGTAATGTGCTTGTTTGATTTACTTTCTTTCCAAAAATCCTTTCGTCTCGCCCAAGACGAAAGTGAAGTCATGTAGGGCTCAACTTTGATTTTAAGTTATCGCTATCAATGAAAAATCGTCGTTTTCTTCCACGACGTTTATTTTTATTTTACTGCTTTTTCTGAAAAAAAATGGTAACACAAAAAACCAAAAAAACATTTTATTTTATTTTCAATCGATTTCAAAAAGTCTGCATCTTTCACTCATTTACTAAAAATCAATCATCAATCATATGCAGACTAAACATCAATAAGCCCGTTGAACACCGTGACCCTATGCTTCCTCCCAATTTTAAATCTCCCGTTTATGAAGCTGAAGAGGAGGATGATGAAGAAGTTCCTGACGAGATTAGACGTTTATTAGAACAAGAGAGAAAGGCCATTCAGCCTCACGAGGAAGCAGTGGAGGTTATTAACTTGGGTTCTGAGGAGGACAAGAAGGAAGTAAAGATTGGGGCATTATTGGATGCGTCTGTCAAAGAAAGAATGGTTGAGCTTCTCAAAGAATATGTAGATATCTTTGCATGGTCGTATCAAGATATGCCAGGGTTGGACCCTGAGATCGTGGAACATCGTTTACCTTTGAAGCCTGAATGTCCTCCAATCAAGCAGAAGCTGAGAAGAACTCGCCCTGATATGGCCCTCAAGATCAAGGAGGAAGTGCAAAAGCGGATTAATGCAGGTTTTCTTATTACATCAGAATATCCTCAGTGGTTGGCCAACATAGTGCCCGTTCCCAAAAAAGATGGTAAGGTCAGGATGTGTGTTGATTATAGAGATCTGAACAAGGCTAGTCCAAAGGATGATTTCCCGCTACCCCACATCGATGTATTGGTTGACAACACCGCTAAGTCCAAAGTCTTCTCCTTCATGGACGGTTTCTCCGGGTACAATCAGATCAAAATGGCAGTGGAAGACAGAGAAAAGACGTCTTTTATTACACCTTGGGGTACTTTCTGTTATCAAGTGATGCCTTTTGGGTTGACGAATGCGGGTGCTACCTACCAAAGAGGCATGACCACTCTCTTCCATGACATGATGCACAGAGAAATTGAGGTTTACGTCGATGACATGATTGTCAAATCAGGTACTGAAGAGGAGCATGTCGAGTATTTGTTGAAGATGTTCCAACGATTGAGAAAGTATCGGCTTCGCCTGAATCCTAACAAGTGTATGTTTGGTGTGAGATCTGGAAAACTTCTAGGTTTCATCGTCAGTCAGAAGGGTATTGAAGTGGATCCCGACAAAGTCAAAGCCATCAGAGAAATGCCTGCTCCACAGACTGAGAAGCAAGTGAGAGGATTTCTAGGACGTTTGAACTATATCTCCAGATTCATATCTCATATGACAGCCACATGTGGACCTATTTTCAAATTACTTCGCAAGAACCAAGAGATAGTATGGACAGAAGACTGCCAGAAGGCCTTCGACAGTATCAAGAATTACTTGCTAGAACCTTCAATTCTTATCCCTCCAGTTGAAGGAAGACCTCTGATTATGTACTTGACGGTGTTGGAAGACTCCATGGGTTGTGTACTCGGGCAGCAGGATGAGACCGGTAGGAAGGAGCATGCTATTTACTACCTGAGCAAGAAATTTACAGATTGTGAGTCTCGATACTCCCTACTTGAGAAGACTTGTTGCGCACTAGCTTGGGCTGCCAAGCGTCTTCGTCATTACATGCTTAATCATACTACTTGGTTGATATCCAAGATGGATCCAATCAAGTACATCTTTGAGAAGCCCGCTTTAACAGGGAGAATTGCTCGTTAGCAAATGTTGTTGTCAGAATATAACATTGAATACCGCACTCAGAAGGCCATCAAAGCCAGCATCATTGCCGACCATTTGGCTCATCAACCGATTGAGGATTATCAACCAATCAAGTTTGACTTTCCCGACGAAGAAATCATGTACTTGAAGATGAAAGATTGTGACGAACCATTACCTGAAGAAGGTCCAGATCCTGAGTCTAGGTGGAAATTAATCTTTGACGGGGCAGTTAATGTTTATGGTAATGGAATTGGGGCAGTTATTGTCACCCCTGAGGGCAAGCATCTTCCTTTTGCTGCAAGACTGTTATTTGAATGCACAAACAATATGGCAGAGTATGAAGCGTGTATTCTAGGAATCGAAGAAGCCATTGACCTAAGGATCAAAAACCTTGACATTTATGGAGATTCAGCGCTTGTGATCAATCAGATCAAAGGAGAATGGGAAACTCGCCACCCCGGCCTGGTTCCTTACAAAGACTACGCAAGGCGTTTGTTAACCTTCTTCAACAAGATCGAGTTGCATCACATCCCTCGTGACGAGAATCAGATGGCGGATGCTTTGGCAACCTTATCTTCTATGTACGAGGTCAGCCATAGAAATGAGATTCCAATGATCAAGGTTCAAAACCTAGAGAGGCCCGCACATGTGTTTGCAGCTGAAGCGGTGATAGATAACAAACCATGGTTCCACGACATCAAATGTTTTCTTCAAAGGCAGGAATATCCACTTGGGGCATCTAACAAGGATAAGAAGACTTTGCGAAGACTGGCTGGCAATTTCTTTCTAAATGGAGAGGTTTTATACAAGAGGAATTTTGACATGGTGCTCCTCAGATGTGTGGATGAGCAAGAAGCAGACCGGATAATGCATGAGATACACGAAGGTTCCTTTGGAACTCATTCCAGTGGACATACGATGGCTAGGAAAATCTTGAGAGCAGGATATTACTGGATGACTCTAGAAAAAGATTGTTACAAACATGTCAGAAAATGCCATAAATGCCAGATTTATGCTGACAAAATTCATGTGCCGCCAACTGCTCTGAATGTTCTTCCGTCTCCTTGGCCTTTCTCCATGTGGGGCATCGACATGATTGGTAGGATTGAACCCAAAGCTTCAAATGGGCATCGTTTCATCCTAGTGGCAATTGATTACTTCACCAAGTGGGTCGAAGCTGCATCGTACGCCAATGTGACCAAGCAAGTGGTGGTCCGTTTTATCAAGAATCGTATCATTTGCCGCTACGGTGTGCCTAATAGAATCATCACAGACAATGGGACCAATCTGAACGACAAGATGATGAAGGAGTTGTGTGAAGAGTTCAAGATTGGACATCATAATTCCTCTCCTTACAGGCCTCAAATGAATGGCGCAGTCGAAGCTGCAAACAAGAACATCAAGAAGATAGTGCAGAAGATGGTGGTCACCTACAAAGACTGGCATGAGATGTTACCGTACGCTTTGCACGGGTATCGTACTTCAGTACGCACTTCAACAGGGGCAACCCCTTTCTCTTTGGTATATGGCATGGAAGCAGTGCTCCCCGTAGAGGTCGAAATCCCATCAATAAGAGTCCTGATGGAAGCTGAGTTA
This sequence comes from Medicago ruthenica, assembly GCA_018208015.1. NCBI lineage: Eukaryota > Viridiplantae > Streptophyta > Magnoliopsida > Fabales > Fabaceae > Medicago > Medicago ruthenica. The sequence continues at coordinate 80,857,398 of CM031374.1, forward strand.
TCTGAGGCTGAATGGTGTCGAAGCAGATATGATCAGTTGAATTTAATCGAAGAAAAACGCATGGTGGCCTTGTGCCATGGTTAGTTATATCAGAAAAGGATGAAGGAAGCATTTGACAAGAGGGTTCGTCCTCGTGAATTCAAAGAAGGAGACCTTGTGCTCAAAAGAATCTTGTCATTTCAGCCCGACACCAGGGGCAAGTGGACTCCTAACTACGAAGGACCGTATGTTGTCAAGAGAGTTTTCTCCGGCGGTGCAATGATTCTCGCAACCATGGATGGTGATGAGCTTCCCCATCCTGTGAACGCTGATGCAGTCAAGAAATACTTTGTCTAAAAATAAAAGAATAGTTCAGTAAGTCGAAAACCCGAAAGGGCGGCTTAGGCAAAAATGAGCGTCTCGGTGGGCTGAAAACCCGAAAGGGCGGTCCAGGCAAAAATTAGAGACATAAAGCAGAAAATAATTATCCTGATAGGTCGAAAACCCGAAAGGGCGATCTATGCAAAAATTAAGGAACAAAAGACAAAGTAACTGCATCAGGTTAGCCATGACTCACTCGGGGCACATTAGCTGTCAAAGAAACTCTAAATCTGAAGCATCTAAACACTGGAATTCAAAGTTGTTAGGGAGAATGACGGTTATTGTGTTCAATGTACCTTCCCCTTATATTTACCATTTTTTCAAACTTTGTGAGATCCGTGGAACCACGCCATTGGCGGGCCACCACTCTATTAAATAAATTTGAGCTTGTGCCTCTTGTTTGGAAGTCTCATTTATTCTATTTTTCAAAAAATTCTTCTATTATTGATAGCAATACTTGAAAGTAAAGTTTTTCAAAATAATAAAATCGTTTTCATGCCTTTTGAAAAGTGTAAACAAACAATTGCATTTTCTTCGCACTCATGAATAAGTAAAGTGTATATCAACATCCATCTCAGGAACGAGCAAACTCTGCAGATTTAACTTGGTCAAATACAAAAAAAAAGAGGAAAAAAAAAATCAAAAAGAAAAAAAGAGAAAAAGAAAGAGCTCGGTAAGTCGAAAACCCGAAAGGGCGGCTTAGGCAAAAATGAGGGTCTCGGTGGATCGAAAACCTGAAAAGGCGGTCCAGGCAAAAATTAGGGACATACAAAAGAACATATTCCCGGTGGATCGAAAACCCGAAAGGGCGGTCCAGACAAAAGTTAGGGATTCAAAAACAAAAAAAAAAGAGAACAAAAGATAAGCATGACCACAAAAGCACCAGTTCTTCTGCCAAGTTTTCAGATTAACATGTTTTCCCCCAGGAAGTGTTACTCCCCATCAGTTGCTGAATACATCGGGCTTCACCCCGTCAATGTTATGATACGTCCCCAATGGCATCATTCCCAATGAAGATTGTTGAGTGTTTGTACTGCGTTGTCGGTCCACTTTCCATCTCATCCGTCCAATTTTGTCTTGTCAAGTTCATCAGCTATGCAATCACACAAGTTTATCCTTCATATAGTCATACTAGTCGTGCTATAATACATACATTCATACATTCATGCATATACACATTCATGCATATACAACATACAAACAACATCATTCATACATGGTTGCATTAATCACCCTGAGTCCTACTTTAACTACCTTTTTATATCAGTCAATCATCAACAATTGGTAACCCTCTTTTCCCCCAGTGTGTCTGGTCCAGAGATGTCACCTTCCTCATGCCAAGTGGCAGTTCTTCAACGAGCAGCTGGTGCATCTTTTATCTTGTTTTGTCGCCAAGCGGCAGTTCTTTAACAAACAGTTTGTGCATCTTTCATTTATCTTGTCTTTACTCCATATAGCAGTTTTTTAGCGAACAGCTTATATGTAGCATTTATCTTTCATCCAGCGTTCATTTTTCTCTAGCATTTATCTTTCATCCAGCTTTTATTTTTCATCCAGCATTTATTTTTCATCCAGTTTTATCTTTCATCCAGCTTTTATCTTTCATCCGGCAAATTATCTTTCACCATTTATCTTTCATCCGGCATTTATTTTTCATCCAACATTTATTTTTCATCCAACATTTATCTTTCATCCAGCTTTTATTTTTCATCCAGCATTTATCTTTCATCCAGCTTTTATTTTTCATCCAGCATTTTTTTTCATCCAGCTTTTATCTTTCATCCAGCAAATTATCTTTCATCATTTATCTTTCATCCAGCTTTTATCTTTCATCCAGCATTTATCTTTCATCTAACGTTCATTTTTCATCCAACTTTTATCTTTCATCCAACCTTTATCTTTCATCCAGCTTTTCATCCAGCTTTTATCATTCATCCAGCATTTATCTTTCATCTAACTTTCATTTTTCATCCAACTTTTATCTTTCATCCAGCCTTTATCTTTCATCCAGCTTTTCATCCAGCTTTTATCTTTCATCCAGCATTTATCTTTCATCTAACGTTCATTTTTCATCCAGCCTTTATCTTTCATCCAGCTTTTATCTTTCATCCAGCATTTATTTTTCATCCTGTTTTATCTTTCATCCAGCATTTATTTTTCATCCAGCTTTTATCTTTCATCCAGCAAATTATCTTTCATCATTTATCTTTCATCCAGTTTTATCTTTCATCCGGCATTTATTTTTCATCCAGCATTTATTTTTCATCCAGCATTTATCTTTCATCCAGCTTTTATTTTTCATCCAGCATTTATCTTTCGTCCAGCTTTTATTTTTCATCCAGCATTTATTTTTCATCCAGCTTTTATCTTTCATCCAACAAATTATCTTTCATCATTTATCTTTCATCCAGTTTTATCTTACATCCGGCATTTATTTTTCATCTAGTTTTATCTTTCATCCAGCATTTATTTTTCATCCAGCTTTTATCTTTCATCCAGCAAATTATCTTTCATCATTTATCTTTCATCCAGTTTTATCTTTCATCCGGCATTTATTTTTCATCCGGCATTTATTTTTCATCCAGCATTTATCTTTCATCCAGCTTTTATTTTTCATCCAGCATTTATCTTTCGTCCAGCTTTTATTTTTCATCCAGCATTTATTTTTCATCCAGCTTTTATCTTTCATCCAGCAAATTATCTTTCATCATTTATCTTTCATCCAGTTTTATCTTACATCCGGCATTTATTTTTCATCCAGCATTTATCTTTTCATCCAGCTTTTATCTTTTCATCCAGCTTGACTCTTATCCTGTCATCAGTGGCTAGTTCGGTCAAATCTCGAACAGCTGGCATTTACATTTTTACTTTCTTTACGTTACCCTCACAACGGTAGTAGGTAAACATGTCATCTGTCTTCTTTAAGCTATCATCTTTGTTAATAGTAGGCAGTGTCTCCTCCTTTTACCTTATTTAAGCTATCATTTACACGATAGTAGGTAACGTCGGTCTTTGTCTTTGTTAGGCTATCGTTCTGAATCAATGCGATAGTAGACAATCCCTTCCCCAGTGAAACCATGTTATCCCCAGTGGAGTCGGATCCCATTCCTTTAGCGAGCTCGGGTATCCTTTTGCCTTGTTTTGTCCCCAGTCAGATCATCTTCGCCGTCTTGCATTTATACCTGCATCGCGAGCATTCGCAGCATTGCATGCATAACATTGCATCCATAGCATTCTCCAGTCAAAATTGGTCAAAAATGGTGTACTCTGTATTTAAGTTTCTTCGACCTGTCGAATTAAAAATTTCACTTTTAAATCTTCGTAACGAAGAAACTTAAATAGGGGCATCTGTCATACCCCATTTTTTGACCCATTTTCATTTTTGTTTTTCTCGTCCTTTTAAGCCAGAAGAGGTATTTTAAAATACCTCATTTTTTTTTTGTTCGTTTTAGGGCCACTTGTTATCTTTTTTTTATGTTTATTTTTCATCTTTACTTTTAGTCTCAGCTTTTATTTATTGTTCATTTATTCCATTTTTTATTATCGCTATTATTACTATTTATTGTTCATTATTATTATTATTATTATTATTATTATTACAATTATTACTATTTAGTTATTTCCTTTTTTATTATTATCATTTTTTTAAATTTTTTAGATTTTATTTTTTTAATTTTTTAGGTCAAAGTCACTACAGTGTACACTGTACACTGTTACTGCCTGCAGTCCCATCCCCTTCCTGCCTTCTTTCTGTTCCTTTTGTTCAAAATTTTACACAAACCTTCACCAAGTTCACAAAGCAAAGACTTTCTTCCCACTTTTTAATCATTAACCACAACCTTAGACAAACACATAAAATCCAATCTGCCTATATAATGAGAAAAAATCCAGCAATAAAAAGATCTTTTTTTTTCATTTGAGAAAAGGAGCAAAAAAAAAAAGAACAAGAACAGAATCACAAAAAAAAACAGCAACACAAACACACCCTCCTACCACCACAAAGGACCACACTCGGCCACCCCCCACAACCACCAAACAGCCGCGCCTCCTCCTCCAAACCACCACACACAACCGGACATGTAATATCCCGCTTAAACGTGACTTTAACGGTGTTACAGGAACTAAACGAAAGCAATGGCAATGTTGTAATTAAAGGAGTGGCATATTTGTAAATAAATGGAAAAGGCTTAAAGGATATATATAGAAAAATTCAAGGTTTTCTACTCATTTTCTTTCTCTCCCAAATCAGATTTTTCCTTTCCTTTTCTCCTCATTTTCGTCCCTCATCCTCACCATCATCATCTCATCAATCATCATCCTTAAAGAATCAAACTCCTCCCTAAACCTTGTGTTCCAAGCAAGCATGGCTTTTGGGAAAGTTGGAGCAAGGAAAAGTTAAAGAAAAGCAAGAAAAGGAAAAGGGTTGGAAGCTAGGATTTTGAGGAAATTGGGAAGCAAGCTAACCAGCACCAAATCATGTATAAGGTGAGCTCCTAGTGGGTGTTAGAACCCTCCTTGTTTAAGTTTTGAAGTTTATAGTTTATAGTCAAGTTTGTGATTATAGAACCCTAATCTTCCTCTTTATAGTAATTCCTTGTTCTAGCATGTTATAAGCTGTTTATAGGACTTAGAAATGTGCCATAAGCTGTATGATGATTGGGTGTGTTTGATTGTGCCAAGAATGGTGAAATTTATGCTTTGAAACTGCCCTATGTTGCCCAACTGCAGGTAAAATCGTGTCACGATTCAGCAACCGTGTCACGATTTTACAGGCAGGAACAAACACGAATTCTGGGCATGGAATCGTGACACGATTCCAAAATCGTGTCACGATTTTGAAGGAGGCAGAACATGAAATTTTTCCACATTTACTTGCACCATTCCAGCTATCCAACATTATCCCAAACTCATTAAGCGATGTGTAATGGCTATGTATCTCTTTATAGTGTTAAAGGACCTATCCCTTAGGGCATGATTAGATCATTAGGGAAGGCTTATAGTTTGATGATTAGAGAGCCTAAAGAGGTGAACAAGTCATAGAAAGGTTCCTTTGGAATCCATAAGTATGGAATGTTTAGCAATCATAGTTAAAGATATAGTTAATAGAGTTGGTTTTCCAACAATTATAGGAGGCTTATGAGAACGATAAGCCAAGGTCATAGATTACAGGTTATAGATTACAGTTTTGTTACAGAATCAAAGTGACAGATTATATGTTCATACGTTAAAGTTAAAGAATTAAAGAATTAAAGATCAAAGTTATTGGCGTGCTTGCACGTTTCACAGTCATAGGGCGTGTTCATCAGACTCCGGGATTCGCCGGATGGGACTTCTCCGAGAGGGTTGTCCACACGTTTCATAGGGAGTCCGGTGATAGCCTGATATGATAGGAGTTTCACCGGTTCATAGGGAGACGTATCTCGGGGTTGCTCCACCCGGGGTGCCCTCCGTAAAATGAACTCAGATAATTGTTTGTTCAACGCTAACAGCTAACATAAAACTACTATCGAACTGTTTATATGTTTTATGTTTCACAGTTATAGCCACAGTTACAGTTACAGTCATAGTCACAGGAAACATACAGTTATAGTTATAGATATTTATCAGAAAGTGATCCTAGGTCTTCCCCTCGATCACTAAGTCATAGATACAGATATGATCACAGTTAAGGACTTGGGCAATTATAGTTATAGTCATAGGCCGTTATGGCAATGATTATAGACAGTTACAACAAAGGTTATAGGCAGTTTAAGTTATAGTTACAGAAGAACTTATAGTCATAGACAGTTAAAGACTTGGCGATCATAGGAAATCCCCGAGATTGCCAAGGTAGGCATGGCGACCCTAGGTTCCCTGTGGTTGCCAACAGTAGGTTGGGTAGAGCTCACTGAGACATTATGTCTCATCCCATTCCTTCTGGTGCAGGTTTTCAGGTAAGTCAGAGGTCCGTGACGAAGATCTTCATAGAGGTACTGGATGGAGTGCAATTGCTCGTTGTGTACCAGCTTAGAAGCTTAGTGGACATTTGTATAAGCATTGTATAAATATTGGATTATTTGTACAACGAGTAATATGTATTCTTTCATTTGTGATGTATGAGTTTTATTATTGAAATTTTTAAATGTATCCAGTATCAGTTTAACGCACATGCTAATATACTAGTTAAAGTTAGTATGGGTGTTACAATTGGTATCAGAGCCTGGTTGATTCAGACCGTGCCTTGGGTCATTAAAGTTTCAATAAAAGTAGTGGGACCATTGGGTTCCGGATATTGTTCTAAAGGTCACATCTAGTTGAGCCTGATCAACTCAGTCTAGTATATGACAGTTAGGATAAATGTCCGAGAGCTGAATGTGACCAAGGAGGAAAGAAGTGTTCAAAGGGTGAAGGTTAAGACGTCAGATTCTAAGACGAATTTGGCAAAGTGTTTTGTGTCAAAGGGTGGTTCTCTAAGAGTAAAGGATTATAGTATACTTTGAAGAATGATTTGGAATCCTAACGGGAACCGTAATTTGGAAAGTTAAAGTTAAGGGTTGATTAGAGTTTTAATTCCGGCTGCAGATGCAGAGGATTGTGATACCAAACCCAGCGACTTGGAATAAGGAATGAACAGTTAATTATTGAAAACTCTGGACTTCTAGTGAGGTACAGTGTGTAAGGTGGAAGGACTTGCACACTTTTAATATCCGACAGTTAAGAGACTCATTTATGGATTAAGCAAAATATCGGGCAGATGAACCAGATTACCTTCCTTTTTATGAGTCGTCAAGATGCTTGGTATGAAGAAACGCAAGTTTAGCGATAAGCGAAGTAAACCCCCTGTAAGGGTATGAAATAAAGGTTGAATCTTATGTCGTCAGATTATAGTGGACCGGTTTCGAAGATTGAACAGGAAGATTATCACTAACGTACGAGTTGTAGTTAAAGCTATGGTTAATGTTAAGGAGTTCTATGTTTTTTTTTAATGGGCTCCTTACACAAGTATTCGGTAAGTCGACAAAGATTACCTTATGATGGTAGATGTTAAAGATGGTAGAAAATACATACTTTGGGTTGCTCGGAACCATGAAGAGGGCAACGGTCGAGAAGTCAGATGGACTATTATTTAGATAACAAGATTAGAATGGAATTGTGGATACAGTAATAAGTTATAGGAAGGATCCAATGGAAAAATGTTAAGTATTGAAGCTTACAGATTTATTAATCAGGTATTCGAAGAGGTGTATCACGTGTTTGAATTTACAGGAGAGCCGGTAAAAGTTGGGTTTATACAGACGGATTATTTCCGGAGTGACCAAGAATTATGTTAGAGTTATGTGGACCTAAGTGTCTTGGAAAAAGGTTGTGGATGTAAAATCCCTACGGATAATTACAGGATGAGACTCGATTCATTAATCGAATAAGTATATGAAAGACGAGGATTTCCGGAAGTCATAGTATGTTTCTAGAAGTTACCACAAGTAAATAATGTATGAACTTAAGTTGTTTTAATAGGAGCATCATTGGGCTCAAATTCATTGTTAAAGATTGTCTACAGGGTTCGGTGTATTTCGTGGAAGTAAGAATTTTGTTTATGTTCGAAAGGAAACGCAAAGTCAAGCGTCGAGTAATCAGTAAGTTGAACAGGTGGATTAAACCACAAGAGAAATTATAAGATAAGATGGTCATGGGTGGTAACTACAAAGTTATAAAGTCAAAAGGTTGGCCAAGGAGATTTTAGATGGTAATAGCGGTGTGTTACTTCCATCCCAAGGTTAATTGTTAAAATCAGAGTTGCGCAGCGGAGAAGTAATCCAATTATGAGTTAACAGACAAATCAAGTTGAAGTTAAAGGAAAAGGATGTTTGTGAAGTCCTTGCCAGATGAATTACAGGAATGGTATTAAGAGATTAATTCTCAAGTTACAGAATATGTGTAAGTAATGATGACTTGAACCTATCATCAGTTCTAACAGGAAATTTTAAGAGATAAGTCGAGGGATGACTCGGATCTAGAAACTCATGAGAAAAGAGAATCGAAGTAGTTTGATAACTTAAAGGATGTGTTTCTAGCACAATAAGTACATTGCGAGGAAAGCCACATTTAATACGGTAATCTAGCTGTTTCAGCTCGGTAACTTAAAGTTAATTTGAATAGTAAGTTTAACCAAAGAGGAATTATGTTGTGGCATACAGTTTTTCCGCATCGTACCTACGTTATGCTGGCATGTCGCATGTATCAGGCATGTAACAGGTTGTGATTAGTATTATGTATACTGATCAAGCAGAATTTATGCTACTTAGATAGTAGTGTAACATATTTTATAGTCGTGTGACATGTATCGTAACCGTGGTACGCAGTCGGTAATGTTTTAGCAGGAAAGTCTCAGTCGAGAAGTTCAGAAATTTTTGAACTTAATGTTAACGGTTAAAGGAAGGAAATGTTTTACACCGATCAGAGGATTACTCATAGTTTATAGTAAAAGGCTACATGAATTCAAGTCATGAATTAAGGGATTCAGACTTTAAGAGTGCTATTTTGATAGCGAACAGAGTAGAGTTTTCTTTTCGAAAACGGAGAATGTCCTTGGACAAAATGAGTTATAACGCCAACGGAATATAACCATAATTTATGTTATGGGATTGAGAATGTTCAAAGAATACAAGTATGAATCAAAAGTTAAGAGAGTGACCTTGGTTGATGTGGTTTGGTCTCAAGTATATGTTGATTTAGTATGATACCCCGTTAGTTGGACAATGATGATGCGATGTACCGTATATTCGATAGTAGTGTACACGTACTCGATCATGTAAGGAAGCTATGTGCTGTGGATAATATTATATGATGGTATGTGAGACGGCTTATGTTACACGTCACTTGTACTAAACTTTCATAAGTTTGAAATTATTGGTAAAGAAAATATTAATTTCCCTGAGTAAGGAATATCTGGATTGATGCAAGATTGTCAAAGTCTGGGAAGGGATGAAGCCCCTAAGACCTTCAGCTACGCGTTGTCGTTGGTTAATTAAATTGGAGCATGAGTGGCTCATATGATTTCTCGAGCTTTAAAGATTCCGCAGTGGGAATGTAAACGATGCTTATGAGTGTGATGATAGCTACACCAGGATAACGGAAAGAAAGGAACTTGTACCGTAAGTTCAGCCATCACTTTGTATTTGAATCATGAAGGAATATGTAAAAGACTTTACTTCCGTTTGAGATTACTCAATATCAGATGCCTTTCAGTGTAAGAATAAATTTATATGAAGAATGATACGAATGTAACAGTAAAGGTCGCCTTATGAGGCGAAAGTTAAAGACAAAAGTCCTTTGAACTAAGCGTAATGTAATAGATCTCTCGGAAAGTTGGAATAATTGAGGAAAATCAGATCGACCCGACGTCTTCAGGGTAATATGGAATGGTCAATTAAAGAAGAACTGATAGAATTCGGTAAGTGAAATCCATGACCTAATAATTTTAAATTGGATTTGTAAGGAATATGTCGAACAGAGATCATAGTCAGATAAGATGGAAAAGTTGGTTCAGATAACCATGCGTCTTTACAGGTAATAGTTATGTAAGATGCACCAAATCTTTCGGCGGAAAAGAGATTGTCATATGTTATAGTTTATAGAAATGAAAATCATGGCTAAAGAACAAGTTTTAACCAGTATGGTTCAATCGAAGTGCGTGGTTAATCTACATGTCAGACCCTAGAGCTGTCATGGAATTCCCGTGAGTAAGAAGAATTAGAAATTTTCATAATAGAGGAAGAGGTAGAAAGGATTTATCTTTACAGGATCTTCGAAGGATTCTCTAAATTTCGAGGACGAAATTTCTTTTAAGGGGGGTAGAGTGTAATATCCCGCTTAAACGTGACTTTAACGGTGTTACAGGAACTAAACGAAAGCAATGGCAATGTTGTAATTAAAGGAGTGGCATATTTGTAAATAAATGGAAAAGGCTTAAAGGATATATATAGAAAAATTCAAGGTTTTCTACTCATTTTCTTTCTCTCCCAAATCAGATTTTTCCTTTCCTTTTCTCCTCATTTTCGTCCCTCATCCTCACCATCATCATCTCATCAATCATCATCCTTAAAGAATCAAACTCCTCCCTAAACCTTGTGTTCCAAGCAAGCATGGCTTTTGGGAAAGTTGGAGCAAGGAAAAGTTAAAGAAAAGCAAGAAAAGGAAAAGGGTTGGAAGCTAGGATTTTGAGGAAATTGGGAAGCAAGCTAACCAGCACCAAATCATGTATAAGGTGAGCTCCTAGTGGGTGTTAGAACCCTCCTTGTTTAAGTTTTGAAGTTTATAGTTTATAGTCAAGTTTGTGATTATAGAACCCTAATCTTCCTCTTTATAGTAATTCCTTGTTCTAGCATGTTATAAGCTGTTTATAGGACTTAGAAATGTGCCATAAGCTGTATGATGATTGGGTGTGTTTGATTGTGCCAAGAATGGTGAAATTTATGCTTTGAAACTGCCCTATGTTGCCCAACTGCAGGTAAAATCGTGTCACGATTCAGCAACCGTGTCACGATTTTACAGGCAGGAACAAACACGAATTCTGGGCATGGAATCGTGACACGATTCCAAAATCGTGTCACGATTTTGAAGGAGGCAGAACATGAAATTTTTCCACATTTACTTGCACCATTCCAGCTATCCAACATTATCCCAAACTCATTAAGCGATGTGTAATGGCTATGTATCTCTTTATAGTGTTAAAGGACCTATCCCTTAGGGCATGATTAGATCATTAGGGAAGGCTTATAGTTTGATGATTAGAGAGCCTAAAGAGGTGAACAAGTCATAGAAAGGTTCCTTTGGAATCCATAAGTATGGAATGTTTAGCAATCATAGTTAAAGATATAGTTAATAGAGTTGGTTTTCCAACAATTATAGGAGGCTTATGAGAACGATAAGCCAAGGTCATAGATTACAGGTTATAGATTACAGTTTTGTTACAGAATCAAAGTGACAGATTATATGTTCATACGTTAAAGTTAAAGAATTAAAGAATTAAAGATCAAAGTTATTGGCGTGCTTGCACGTTTCACAGTCATAGGGCGTGTTCATCAGACTCCGGGATTCGCCGGATGGGACTTCTCCGAGAGGGTTGTCCACACGTTTCATAGGGAGTCCGGTGATAGCCTGATATGATAGGAGTTTCACCGGTTCATAGGGAGACGTATCTCGGGGTTGCTCCACCCGGGGTGCCCTCCGTAAAATGAACTCAGATAATTGTTTGTTCAACGCTAACAGCTAACATAAAACTACTATCGAACTGTTTATATGTTTTATGTTTCACAGTTATAGCCACAGTTACAGTTACAGTCATAGTCACAGGAAACATACAGTTATAGTTATAGATATTTATCAGAAAGTGATCCTAGGTCTTCCCCTCGATCACTAAGTCATAGATACAGATATGATCACAGTTAAGGACTTGGGCAATTATAGTTATAGTCATAGGCCGTTATGGCAATGATTATAGACAGTTACAACAAAGGTTATAGGCAGTTTAAGTTATAGTTACAGAAGAACTTATAGTCATAGACAGTTAAAGACTTGGCGATCATAGGAAATCCCCGAGATTGCCAAGGTAGGCATGGCGACCCTAGGTTCCCTGTGGTTGCCAACAGTAGGTTGGGTAGAGCTCACTGAGACATTATGTCTCATCCCATTCCTTCTGGTGCAGGTTTTCAGGTAAGTCAGAGGTCCGTGACGAAGATCTTCATAGAGGTACTGGATGGAGTGCAATTGCTCGTTGTGTACCAGCTCAGAAGCTTAGTGGACATTTGTATAAGCATTGTATAAATATTGGATTATTTGTACAACGAGTAATATGTATTCTTTCATTTGTGATGTATGAGTTTTATTATTGAAATTTTTAAATGTATCCAGTATCAGTTTAACGCACATGCTAATATACTAGTTAAAGTTAGTATGGGTGTTACAGGACAGCCATCCAACCCGCGGCCAACCACTACACAAAGCCTAAATCGAACCACAAACATCAAGAACCGAACCAACACAACCTAAACCGAACCAAAAAGAAAGAAAAAGGTAGTTTCTCAAATTTTTTTCAAGTTTAGATCTAGGTTTTTTAAGGAGGTTTTTGAAAAATCTAAGTGGATATTTAGAAAGAGGGTTAGAAGAGGGTTAAGAGAAAAAAATTTTTTTAAAAAAGGTGGAGTTTTTAAACTCCGGCGCGGTGGCGCCGCCGTCTAGGCCGGCCGGCCACCACGCCGGAATTTCTTTCCGGCCACCGGTTTTTAGAGAGAAGGGAGAGAAGAGAGAGAGGGGCGGTAGAGAGAAGAAGAGTAGAGAGAGGAAGTTTTGTGAAAAATGACTCTTTTTTACAAAAAAAGGCTATTTATAGCCTATTTCCAGATTAAATCTGGAGCGTTGATCAATCAACGGCCCAGATTTAATCTGGAAAGTCCATCAACCCATCCTCCTTAAGCCCGTTCCTCACTTCTGATTGCTTCCTGCACCCCCTTGTTTGCTCCTGCACCCCCCTTTTTCTCTCGTTTTTAATTTCTTTGTTCCTTTACTTATTTCTTGCTTTTTTTTTTTATTTCATTTATTTTCTTTTTGCACTTTTTTTGCTTATTTGCTTTTATTATTTTATGTCATTTTACTTTACTTTCTTTATTTATTTTTCTTTGCTTTCTTTATTATTTTCGTCATTTTTCTTTATAGCTTAGATTTATTTCAATGCATTTTTTTTTTCCTTTTTAGTATAGTGTATTTTCATTATTTTTGCACTTTTATTTAAATGTCCAGCATACCATGCATTTTTACTTTTATTCTTTTATTTATTTATGCAACATATTTATTTAATGCATTGCACATCATGCATTTTTATTTTTTATTTTTATTTATTCCAATGCAACATATTTATTTTATGCCCAACATTTCATGCATTTTTATTTTCTTTTTTTATTTCATGCAGCATGTTTACTTAATGTAAAATCCATTTCATGCATTTTTTTTCATTTTTATTTATTTTTTGTTTATTTTGCATATTTATTTATTTTTATGCACTTGCAATTTATTTTTCTTTATTTATTGCTTTATTGTTATTATTTCATTGTTGATACTTAGAATGTATTTAGGGACAATGTAATATAAATGAGAATATTGCACCGACACTCACATTTATTTATTCCGTTTTATGTTTAAAACGATAAAAATAACGAACGTATCCGAGAAAAAGGGGCTCTCACTTTGATTCAACGTCTTTGTGAGAAAACCCTCGTGCTTATTTTATTTCGACTACCACTTAGTTTATTTTTGTTAATTAGCTTAATCAAAAATCAAAAACATTTCAAATAACAAAAAGCCAAAAAAAATCTCTTCTCAATCAAATTTCATTTTCAAGTCAATTAATTCCTACATTTTCTTCAAAAACAATTTCAATCAATTTTAATTATTTCAAACCTTTTTCTTAAATTAAAATCAATCAAACTCACATCTTTATCCTTCTATGCCATTTCGGCCTCATATATTTCTCAAACTTTTTTTTTCAAACTTTAAAATCAATCAAAACAAATCACTCGGCTTTTTACCCCGAACTACATGATTTTGATCACATTCGGGTATGTAGGCAAAAGACTTCGTCTTTCCAAATCAATAAAAATAACAAAAACATTTTCTTTCTTTTAAACCATCACTTTAGTCTTTTTACACTTAGTCATTTATTTACAAACAAATAATCATTTTAGCATAAAGATAAATAAAAACAAGAGGTTCCTATAGAGTACTATAGACGTTTAGGGTGCTAACACTTTCCCTTTGCGTAAGCAACCCCCGGACCTTGATCTCTTAAAAATAGGGTTTTTTTTCGAACTTTCTCCCTTTTCCTCGGAAAAATAAAAGATCGGTGGTGAGCTTAAAAATTGTGAGTCAACGCTAATCAATAGCTTGATATCCGAAATCACCGCGACAATGCAGCTTGTAACAAAATGGCTTAATGTGTCCCTTTTTACCACAGTGATGACATACCCAAGGATGAGATGCCTTCTTGTTCTTAGACCCCTGAGGTTGGTTCTGGTGTTCGAACTTAGGTTTATCACAAGTTTTAATAGCAGCATTGAACCTTGTAGCTGGATTTTGCTGTTTCTTGTTTAGAGTCCTATCATCATACCCAATTCCATTTGGTTTCCCTTGGTTCTGACTCTCCAAAATCTCTTCTAACACATCAGTACCAGTGTTTAACATTCTGACTTGTTTCTTCATATTTTCAAGTTGAGAGTTCAGCTGGGTTACCTCATCTTTGAGATCAGAGATTTGTGCTAGATGATCACTTCTTTCATCATGCAGTTGACTGATAGTCTTCTTCTGATTTTCTAATAACTTGCAAACTTCTTTAAATTTAACATGCAATTTCTTGCAAAAATCAGCAGGTTTTTCATAAGACAGTTCTTCATCACTAGATTCAGCATCAGATGATTCTTCAGACTCTGATAATGCTTCTGAAACCATATCTTCATTATCAGTCATGCATTTACCAGTTAAAGCAAGAACATGCTTGGATGATTCATTCCCCACTTCTCCTTCTGAGTCATCATCAGACCAAGTAGCTGCCAAACTTTTCTTCTTATTCTTGAGATATGTGGTACATTCTGTCCTGATGTGGCCATACCCTTCACACTCATGACACTGAACACCTTTGGATTGAACAGTTCTTGTCTTCTTCAGAATCTTCTTAAACTGTTTACTCAGCATCACAAGATCCTCTGATAAGCTTTCATCATTTGCTACAAAAGCAACACCTTTCTCTTTCTTATCAGTTCTGGCTATTTCAAAGTTCTGAAGAGACCCTATCAATTCCTCAACCTTCATGCTGGAGATGTCATGTGCTTCTTCAATGGCAGTTACCTTCATATCAAATCTCTTAGGTAGGGATCTGAGGATCTTTCTTACAAGTTTCTCATCAGATATTCTTTCTCCAAGAGACTCAAATGAGTTGGCCATGTCCAGAACATTCATATAAAAATCTTGTATGTTCTCATCCTCCAACATTCTGAGATTTTCAAACTTGGTGGTGAGAAGCTGAAGTCTGGACAACTTTACCTTTGATGTGCCTTCATGAGTAGTCTTGAGAATTTCCCAGGCATCCTTAGCTACAGTGCACTGCTTGATCAGTCTGAACATATTCTTCTCCACTCCATTGAATATAGCATTCAAGGCTTTGGAGTTTGCAAGAGATAATGCATCTTCATCATTGGACCAATCTTCCTCTGGTTTCAACACAGTTGTCTTCTTTCCATCTTTGTCCAGCACAACAGGATGTTCCCAATGTTGGTGTAAGCCCTAGAGGCCAATAGTTTATGTTAAACTTTTCACATGTATCATGACTTTTATTATTAAATAAAATATGTTGTTCTTTATTACACTTGATATGAGATTAATAAAGTCCCTAGAATAGTTGGTTCATGTGATGGAATATTAAGTGTGACTTAATCATGAGATTACATCAACAGAAAGAACACTATTCTTAAAAGTATCCGTAGTCAAGCTTTAATATGAACTGGGATAATAATAAAGCATGGAGACTATTATGTATGTAGACTGATGACCATATCTCATGGGTCATGAATATGAGATATTAAGTCTATACATAGGTATGAGTATTAGGAGTAATATTTATAATGGATTGACCCATCGTGAGAATACTACATAGTATGTTATGAAATCGTCATAAGTTATTCTCATAATGATAATAGTGTATATCACTCTTAGACCTGAAACCACTGTGATCCCTAGATGTGGACTCAAGTGTTTTATTGCCATTCAAACGTTATCTGTAACAAGATAACTATAACGTTGGTTAATGGGCACTCGACGAATCATGCTGAGGGACATGAGTGTCCTAGATGGGATTTGTCCCTCCTTCATAACAGGAGATATATCTTTAGGCCTCTTGATGAAATATGACTGGAAAAATGCATGGCCATGCCGAATTAAGTCAATATGAGATATTGGACTTATTCGTTATTCAGTATATTTCGGAATCAAGAAATATAAATATTGAGCTAAACAAGGGTGACGTAATCTATGTCTTGTGTTCAATAAAGATATTAGGACGAAGGAGTAATCGTACACATAGACATTATCGTGGAAAAGGTTTCGTCAGATCACTTGACATTATTGTCACTTGGGTAGCAATGATTTGTTGCTAGATAGCGCTCACTGTTTGTAATGTTAAATATAAGATTTAATATTATTGCCAACGTTACAAGAACCTATAGGGTCACACACAATAGAACGATCAAAAGGAGAAATATAAGTAATACTTATATGATGGGGTGCGTTTAGCAATTGACGCTAATTAGTTAGCGGAAGCTAATGGGTTAATGGGCTTATGGAAGCTCAACATGATGGCTAATTTTTGTGTAGCAATGAGCTCTATAAATAGAGCTCTAATGCTGAAATCAGAAGTGCTAATTTTCGTGTAACCCTAAAAGGCAAAACCGAAATCCCTACTTCTCTCCCTAACCTCTGATCGCTTGGCTAGCACCGGGAACCAGAGGAAACCGTTCGTGTGGACGAGTAGAGGCTTTGCTTGCTTGCTTAGCTGTGATCAAAGAAATTATTTCTGCACTACAAGAGGTAACAATTCTATCACTGATTCATGTTATATTCGTAATGATCCAAGGAAAGAAAAATCGAAAAATTTTAAACTTCCGCTGCCTTTTAGATTTTCCTTCACCCAACCCTTCAGAATAGCTTTCCAGGTCTTCCTATCTATAAATTTCAGGAAAACACTCATACGAGATTTCCAATACTCATAGTTGGAACCATCCAACAGAGGTGGTCTGTTCACAAATCCTCCTTCTTTCTCCATAATGCCAGAAAAACCTTCCCTGGAGCTAACCCAAATACAGGCAGGGTACCTGCTCTGATGCCAATTGAAATTCCTGGCAGGACTGGTTCTAAACCGTAAAACAAAGTATGAAAATAGCAGTTCAGAAGCAGTAACATAAAGGACAGAAAGTAAAGAACACAGATGATTTGTTAACCTAGTTCGGTGCAAACTTCACCTACATCTGGAGGCTACCAAGCCAGGAAGGAAATCCACTAAAATAGTATCAATTCGAAGTCCTATGACACAGCCCCTATTTCACAGCCCCTATGACAACATCCCCTGTTTCATAGCCCATTCTCACTTAATCACTACCCGTGGTATTTCAACCTAGGAACTCCTAGACCTGAGACCCCTCTCACTTCCCCCAGTCAATCACTGCCCCAGTGATTATCAGACTTTAATAAATCAAAGAAAGTTGAAGACACTCTTCAAAACATAAAAACAGTCACTCTTGCTTAAAAGCTTTGAGTGATTACAACTCAATAACAAACAACCAACTCTAAACACTTTGAGTGGTGCACAGAAACAAAGCACTAAGCTTACAGACTCAAAACACTAAGTATGACTCTCTCTTCTGTTTTGAATTACATTCTTCAATAGCAGCGTCCTCTTTATATAGTCATCAGCTGCAACATAATTCTTGATCCTAATCTTCAAAGATATAGTCCCAGAATTCTTTAGAAGCAAATAGAAGCTCACATATTATTCAGAAATATATTTTCCAAAGATTTCCTTGAAAATATATTCACAAATAATTGAATCAAATCTTCATAACATATCTTGCGCAATTCTTCTTTCTTCTAGAAACACAGCTTGGATAAATCTTCAATTAAATCTTCGAAAGATACTGTGAGAGAATTAACAGCTTGAAGACACAAATTCTGAATGCAGAAACCAGCTTTTGAACACGCTTCTGAAACGCAGCTTCTGAAGGTCAACGAAAGTCAGCGTCTGAACAGTGCGTCTGAAGGTCAACGAAAGTCAGCGTCTGAACAGTGCATCTGAATGTCAACAAAAGTCAGCGTCTGAACAGTGCGTCTGAAGGTCAGCTTCTGAACAGTGCGTCTGAAGTACTGTTCCAGCTTCTGAAGTACTGTTCACCAGCTTCTGAACCAGCTTCTGAAGACACATATGAAGATTTCAGCTTCTGAAGACGCACATTGCTTGTACATTTGATTTTAGCAAACATGTAGCCAACAACCAAATATCCAACAAAAGATCTGCCCCTCCATGCGTGTAACTTTCATGATACTCATGTATGGAATAACTCTGTGAACGGTAAATACATTGTCAAATCAGCCTATAGGTTATGCATGTCATTGAAAGAAGAAATTTCCTCATCTTTTGTCACCACTTCTCGTAATTGGAATGCATTATGGAAACAACAAGTCCCACCTAGAATTCGGTCTATGTTATGGCGTATGGCTCTCAGTTGTCTTCCTACGCGTTCCCGCTTGTTAGAGAAGGGTCTCCCAATCAACAATAATTGTGTGCATTGTGAACAGCTGGCTGAAACACACATCCACACTTTTTTTGTGTGCCCAAAAGCCATGAAGTGTTGTGTATATTGTGTAGTGCTAACGACTTTACTAGTCTTCTCTTTGATTTCCTTAACAGGGTCTCGGTTCAGCAACAAGAGATGGTGTCATGATTCTCTGGAGTATGTGGAAAAGTCGAAATTCCAAGTTATGGGAAGGAACAGACACACCTTCTGAATCTATTGTGTTGCGGGCTAAAAATTCTCTCCAAGAATGGATGTATATGCAAAAAGCAAGGCAACTGAGCCAGGATACACATCAACAAACTTTGTGGGAAAAACCTCTGCCTCTCATGGTGAAATGTAATGTGGATTGTGCACTCTTTAACAACAACACTATTACGGGTCTTGGCATCTTCTTTAGAGACTCCTCCGGGGCGTTGTTGTTAGGCTTCTCGAAGTATTCCTATTTCAATTCTACTTCTCATGAAGCTAAAGCGCTAGGCTTATTTGAGGCTATAAACATGGCTATTGATTATCACATGCCATCTGTTATCTGAGTCTTATTGTAGGTTACTTGTTGATACTATTAACTCCAACTCTACTCCAAACAATGAGTTCGAAGATATTATTTCTAGATGTAAGGATCTATTGTCATCTCGCAATAATTTTATTGCGAGCTATGTCAGGAGGCAAACAAATATGGTAGCTCATAACATAGCTAGAGCTTCCATGTCTCACCCTGGCCCCCATATTTTTCATGAAGTACCATCTACATTGTACCAGTTATTTTTTAATGAAATGAATTAGTTCTGCCTTTGCTAAAAAAAATATAATGACTATAGTATGTATTATAAAATAGATATTATTGACCCCAGATATATTTATCTGTTGAGTTCGATTCCTGAGTTAAATAATTCTTAGTCAAACTTTACTCATTTTTCGATCAAACTTTGAATTACTAGGGCTCTTCTTTTAAAAACACGAGGATTAGCACCAATTTTTTTTTTATAGATAATTTAGTTATTCATAGCTGTATAAATTAAAAGCACATATTTACTTACATTTTCAATATTTGATTTAATGTAAAAATGAATTGATATATTTAAATAAAACAGGGAAGGAGAAAATTATTATAAATTAAAGTGGTGCTCATGAATATTTAAGACATGCTATTATGGGGATTTGAATTTCGATGTCTCTTGAAGTTGTAAGGCTAATCTCTTAGTATCACTTAGACAATGGATGTAGATCGCTTGATGTTATGGTGGGAACGATGCTCTACCATTCAATCATCATCGTTTGTGACATGTGGCAATTCTTGTAATTTTTTATTAAAGAGTATTAAAACAAAACACGAGTATCAACATCAAACAATGAAACTTTGCGTCCTTCATCCTCCACTTTTGACACCACAACTGCCTCTGACCACCGTCATCCCGATGCCGCCATCAACCATGTCATCCCACCGCTGCCTATCTTCATGACCATGTCGCCCGTTGCGAAATCATCCCCGCAACTCCATTTATTAAGAACTTCTAATTTAATTGTTGAACTTCTAATTTTGCAAACATATTCTCTCCTTAGACGGCAGATGTTGATCAGGTTGGTAAATAGTTAGTTCATGTCCCACAAAATATATATTCAACCATTGTTGTTGCAGACATGGAAACATTGTTTGTGGATAATCCACATGTATATTGGCCTTTACTTTTCCCACCCTCTCAAATACTCGCGCGCCCTGTTTTTTTTCTCGAAAATACCCTCTGTTTGGATTATAAAATCCGAAATAGATTGTTAGGTATTTTCGATTTTTAGAATCTGAAACAAAGCAAACTATAAAGAATTTGTGTTGTATTTGATATCAAAGGTCTCTGCTGACCGCCGTAGAACCCTGCATAAACTGCAAACACAATTGCAGGGATTCTATGAACGAACAACTGTGATCATGACATCATAAACCCTCCTATAAAACTAAAAAAAGTTTGAGAAAAAAGTATGAAATGATAGGAAGTGAAGAATGAATGAAATTATTGAAGCATGCAAGGCTATTTATAGCCATAAACCTATCATAGACTATAAATACATTCAAATGAAACGTTTTCAATGCTCCAACCAACCAAAAATGCATTAAACACACCCCAAACCGTCCAAACCTTTGGTGAAACGCCACAGTCCACACAATCTAAGAGGTTTCAGATTATAAAATCTGAAACTGTCTAAATATTTTCGGATTGTATAACCCGAACATCACCAGACTGTGTTTAAGTTTGATTTTTGGAGGGTTTTCATGGCGAATGACATAGAGAAAGAAAAAAAAGGTACAAAACACAATTAAATGACTTAAAACAACATAATAACAGAAGTGATGAAACTTCTGGGAAGGTGTTCGAAGAGGTGCTTTTGTACTTGATCCAGCTGGCCTGCCAACTGACATATTTCGATCGGCAGGTTAACTGGATCAAGTTCACAAGACCCTCTTCGGAATCAGATATGCAACCTAATGATGAAAGATAAGGTGTTTCAAGTGGGTTGTTTTGAGTTAGATCATGCTACCTTGCCAACTGACATAGGTAGGCATGGCAATTGGGCGGGGTG
Source organism: Medicago ruthenica (assembly GCA_018208015.1). Classification (NCBI taxonomy): domain Eukaryota; kingdom Viridiplantae; phylum Streptophyta; class Magnoliopsida; order Fabales; family Fabaceae; genus Medicago; species Medicago ruthenica. The sequence goes on from CM031374.1 coordinate 80,878,694, forward strand.
GGGACAAGTTTTACCTTCCCCGTCCACATACCCTACTCTCATATACTTACCCGTTACCCTACCCATATCCAGCGGGGATGAGAAATCGAATCTCATCCCCGACGGGTTCGGGTATCCCCGCCTCATCCCCATCTCCACAATGGATATTTTTTTTTAAATAAAAATTAAAGTACTTTTTAGCCCCGAACGCAATGTTGTAATGCATTATCCAGTAAAGAGATGTTGGTGATCGATGACTATGGTGAAGGAGAAGAAAGAGGCCGAGAGTGTGAGATATGAAAGGAGAAAAAAGAGAACTATGATAAGTGACTGTCATCTGAAAGACCGAGACTCTGATTGTGTGAGTGAAATGATTTACAGTTTAGGTTTCTATTTATATAAAAGGGGTAATAAATTGATTTTCTACATTCGGGACGAGTTTGTGTATGGGTTCAGGGTGGGTACCTATATCCCTGTTACCTGTCCCGTGCCCGTGTTTTAAAATTGGGGAAAACCCAAACTCATACCCAAACCTAGTCAAAGCGAGGAAAACCCGTCAAAGTGGGTATGGTTCGGGCGGGTACCCGCGGGTATGTGTTTTGTTGTCATGCCTATGTTGAAACAAAAATCTTTTTGATGAATGTTTTAATGATAACAAACCTTATGGAATAAAGGCTAAAGTATTATGAATGGTGATCTACTGATGTTTGCACTTAAGTCTTTTCACAGAAGTAGACAAGAAAGAGTCTCTTACAAGTGCATATATATACTCAGTGGAAGATTACCAAAACAGTAGCATCACAAGCTCAGAGAAGATATAAAAAGAATATTGTTTGAATCAAATAAGTGTTGATTGAAGATTCAACAAGAAGATGAATTTTACTATTAATTAACTTATCATCGTCACCACATGGTTTCCAACAAAGCCTTAAAGATTCAAGGAAGAAAATGTTAATATTTGAATGATACACAAGATCACTCTTAAAAGTCATGTGACAGAACATAGATTGAGTTTTTGTTACATACTTTGAGTATCTACAAGATATGAAGATTCAAGAATGATCTTCAAATAGTTTCTAACAAAGTTTAAGGAAAATGCATAAAAGTTTCATTCAAGAGAATGATTAATTTTACCTTCATGACTACATGCATGCTTAAACTAAAACATCTCAAAGATACTCAATGGACAAGAAACATTGTGTGCAATCACTTAGAGGAATTATGAGAAGAATTGCATCATCAACAAAATAATTCAAGGTTAATTGACCAAGAAGATATTATCTTCTCATATAGAAGAGAACATTATCAACTTTGATGAAAAAAATGTTCTCATGATGAAGATGATTATTACACTCGAAATTATTCTTATTACTTCATCAAAATGATTAGAACCAACTCTGAAGAGAAATCAATCCATGAATGAATTATTTATTGAATCATTCATTAATTGGAGAATTATCAAGAAAGAAAATTCATGATCATATGGAAGAAAATTCATGATAATATGCGCGAAGATTCTATCATAAAAGACTTAGGATGATCCAAAAATCTTCCATCATTATTCAAGATATGATTTGGGAGAATAGAAATCAATAAAAGGAATTTTGACTTTGAGAAAGGTTTCTCATGTTCTTACAAAGAACATTCTGGTCATACAAAGTGAAGAGAACATCATCATTTGATGTTTTAAAGATAACAAACATATTACAATTTTTATCTTGTTATCTACTAATAATTTTTGTGAGAAATGTTTCATCAAGAAAGCTCTTCAGAATGTTCTTGTTTCACTACATCAAAAATGACCTTCACGCAAAAGGACAAGAATGGACTTTTGTATTAATGACTTTGTATCATGAAGATCAAGAAATTTATTTCATGCCATTTTGTCTCACCGAAAGAAGAAATCATAAAGACTTGATTTGGAAAAGGACATACATTACTTATGGGCTATGGGCTTTAAAAGAATGTTTTGATCCATTAAGGAAAAAGATTCATCTCATAAAGTAGCCAAGTGACATCATGCTGTGACATCATCATGTCACTTCATCATGGCTGGAAACAACACAAGGCTATTTACAGCTTGCATTCACGCGTGAACTTCCTCTTTATCATAGCTGGAATTTTCAGAACATTCTGGGAACATTCTGCAAGTGTAAAATTTCATATTTTCTCTCAAGGCTTTAACTTGGAGCGCAATACTCTTTCAAATTAAAGCACAAACAGTTGTTTCAAGGCTTGGGCAGCAAGACTCTCATCTCCTATAAATAGAGGAAGGCTTGGAAGACAAAATTGAAGAGTTTGCAAAACAAATCAATTCTCTCTCAAGTGAAAATATCACTCTCTCGCAAGCTCTTCAATACATCTCTCTCATTAAAGTTTTAGATCATACTCATTCGAGTTTTTTAGTAAAATCTCAAACATGTGTTGAGTATTTTATTTGACCGAAAAACCATCTCATCATACAAAGTGTACTATTCTAAAGTCTGTTCGTAACGATAGTTCGAGAAGGAATTTGTAACAATCTTTCTTGTGCGAAAGCAAAGAATTGTAGAAGCCTACTGAAGTTGATAATACAGTTGTAGCGGACTGATCTGGTGTGATCAAGACAACAGACTGATCTGGCGTGATCAAGACCTCATAGTGCTAGTCAGAAGTTTCTGTTAGCAGGATACTATAGTGGAAAATCTCACACGAAGTGTGGGGACTGGAAGTAGCCAGTTTTGGTGAACCAGGATAACTCTCGTGTTCTCTTCTCTTCCCTTATCTCTTATAACTGTCTACACAACTCACACACACTTTTAATTTCAGTTTTAATACTTATCATATCTCTCCAGATCGATCTGGTCCTTATTAAATTAATCCAGAGTGCCCTGGTCCTAAAATAATCTTTAAAGTATATTTTGCTATTCAATATAATCATTCTCCATAATCATCTGGTCCTAATTAATAACTAAATTAATCCAGAGTGATATGGTCCTAAAATTATCTTTAATATTACTCTTGTTATTTAATATAATCATTCTCCAGAACAATCTGGTCCTAATTAATAACCATATTAATCTTGAGTTCTCTGGTCCTATATTTATTAATATTGTTTTATCATTCTGTCTTTATTTAATCATCTCCAGAATATTCTGGTCCTCGTTATAATAGCTTTACATTTCAGCTTAATATCATTTTTCTCATTATGCTTAAATCATTCTCCAGAACATTCTGGTCCTTATCTAAAAACACATTTACTTTAAATCTTGATAAAATAATTATTCTCTATCTAACCATTACCAAAAACTTTTCTTGAGTATATAACCTTGTTAAAGTTTCAGGATTACATTTAAAAAAAAGGTCACAATTCAAACCCCCTTTCTTGTGACTATTTCTTTCACTTCAGCCTAGACATAGGAATATTGTCAAGGCAGCAAGATCTAGCTCATAGCAACCTTTTGGTGTTCAAATCTTTCAGAAAATTTTTCAGAGTTTTTTGTTGTGTTTTACAGCAAATGAACCAAGCACACTTATTTATATAAGTTTATGTGCGTCGTGGACCACAAAAATTGTCGGTGCAATGTGGACAACACAAAAAATCTGTGCCGAACTGGTTCAAATTATATATCTGAAACCTGACTTGCACCCTATATATCTTCGTATCTTTTCTATGTGTTCCTTCGGTACACATTTATCTTCTTCTGTAATGAACAAACACAAACACATTACATAACACAAAGTGACAAAATGAAATGTGCGATGAAGTTAGGTTCATAAACTGACCATAGATATATTGATTTTAATTTCAGTGACGTACATTAAATATAACAATTTCAAATACATCAGAGACATAATTCAACAACATAAAACATGTAATAAAATAAACATATAGATCACGGATCAACTAAACTAATTCCTTCGTATGGTTCCTCTAGCAGAGCCCTGATCTCTTCATAGTTCCTGGGTCAGATCAAACTTTTCTAAATTTCTTCAACAGATCTGACCAACAAAGCGTCCGACTTGATCGGTCCTTTAGTACTGTACTAAACAAATATCGAGAACATGGTTCTCACGTCGTCATTGTTCCCGAGCTTCATCCGACCGAACCGCAGAGTTCCGACTGAGTTGGTCGATCGACATCGATAGTCAACACCATCCACCCTCTTTGTGTCTCTGTGGTTGAGTTGACGGTTGATTTGATCCAGCTGATCCTTCAACCTGGACAACGTGACATCAGTGTGAATCCTAAACAGATGGGGTGGGTTTCCCCCGTTATAGTAAGCTACATCTAGTTTGATGTTCGGATCAATGACGGAAATGTCCATGATTTTTTTGGTGTGGTTTATTGCTTATGAAAACAGACACATTAATTTATAGAAGTTTATGTGCGTCGTGGACCACAGAAACTGTTGGTGCAATGTGGACCACATAAAAAATTATGTACATAAGATTTTCGGATTGTATAATCTGAAATATCCGTCGCCCTACAAAGTACGAAGTTGCACACATTTTCACTCATTACTGAAGCATTTCAAATTCTATAACATGAAACCATTTGAAACACTTTCGGATTGTAAAATCCGAATCAGCTCAGAGTATTGGAAATTACTTGCTCAACAAGAGTAACTTATGAAACATGTTTTTCAAAGGGTTTTACCAGCTTTAATGACTGGTCATGTTCTTTGAACACGTTTTTTGACACCCATTTATGAATCGTTACACTCTATGCAACTCATTCTTCACAAATTTCCCCAAGAAATACCCTTCAATCCTTTACAATTTCTCACACCATCATCTCACACTCTCTCCTCCTCCTTTCTTCTACAACGATGTGTTTTCATCGTTGGCCTTTCATACAAAAAGGCTACTTTGGAAATTCAGGGATTGTATGAATGATCAATAGGGATGGTGCCACACTGCAAAGAAGTGCGGTCTGTCTGAGTGCGAGGTTGATCTGTTTGGGTGTAAGGTTGACCATCAAGGTCTCTTTCGCCCCAAAAAGGAAACAAACCTTGCCCCAGCCCCCCTCCATCTCTTTCTCCTTCCCCCATCTTCTTACACTACAAGTTTAACTTTAGGTTTTTAATAAGCTTTAAGCTTCAATTTTATTGTAAATGTACTGTGATATATTAATAAAATGAGAATTCATAAATCATCTTTGTCTCTTTAATTTTCTGTATATTTACATTTATTTTATGTCTTTGTCATTTATATTATGTCAATGAAATAATATACGCCACTATTTCTTTAAAATTTTGGGCAAAACATATTTCGGATTATATAATCCGAAAATAACTGTCAATCTACTTCGGATTACATAATTCAAACAAATGATATTTTTGAAAAAATAGAGCGCGTGAGAAATGGATAGGGTGAAAAAAGTAATAGTCATGTATATTTGTTAGGACTCTCTTAGGCTTGAGGTTTGTCTCCATCCTATCAAGTCCATACGGCTTAACTCATCTAAACTTCAACTAATATGATGCAAGGAGCTAATTTAAAACTTCAGCCGCAAAAAAGTTGTTGGCTTTAGCGTGTTTTAATATTTTCCAAAACTAGTACGTAATTAATTTTATGCCCTAGTTATGTATAAATATTTTAAATAAAAAAATTATTTAAGAGAATTCAAGTGAAGTTTAATTTCATTGTAAAGTTTTTCACACAAGAAAATTTCACCCTATAGTGTACTTATTTTGCTCATAATATAAGAAGAGTAAATGGTTACAAAGGTCTCTGACTTAGGATTAAATACAAAGTAGTCATGGAATGTGCATTTCCGTTATCACTTTAGTCCCTGACGTTAAATAATTTTGTTAACTCATGACGTGACAAAGATTTTACGCTGACAAAGAGTATGATGTGTCAAAAGGACTAAAGTGAAAGTAGAAAATTGTCATTTTGGTCCCTGAACCGAAAATCAATATCCCCGAAAATCAATATCCCTGAACCGGAAATCAATATCCCCAAACTCGTCCCAACAAAGTGTTGCTCTTCGTCAAGAACTGAGTCATCTTCCTCAATGAAGCTTGGTTGCAGGAGACTTGCTGTTAGGTCTTTGATTGTGCATACTTACTATCAGTTAGGTCCCTGACAGTAAACACTTCATATTGCTAGAATTGATAAATTGATATAAAATAGGATCATACTATGCCTACTTTGTGCATGTAAGTGTTTACTGTTAGAGACCTTAGTGACAATAAGTGTTTACTGTCAGGGACCTAACTAATAGTAAGTATGCACAGTCAGGGACCTAACAACAAGTCTCCCGCAACCACATAACAACTTCATCGAGGAAGATGACCCAATTCTTGACGAAGCAACACTTCGTTGAAACGAGTTTAAAGATATTGATTTTCGGTTTAGGGACCAAAGTGACAATTTTCTACTTTCACTTTAGTTCCTGTGACACCTCATACTCTTTGTCAGCATAAAACATTTGTCACATCATCAGTTAACAGAATTATTTAACGCCAGAGACTAAAGTGATAACGGAAGTGCACATTCAGAAATTGCTTTGTATTTAATCCTGAGTCAGGGACCTTTATAACAGTGAGATGCATAATCAGAGACCAAAATGACCTTTTACTCCATCTAACGATCATTGTTTTTCTATTTTTGACAAAAATCTATCAATCATGGTTGATTTGCCCTATAGATATATTTTTTACTTTGGGTTGCTATTTTATTTTTGAAGGGAAACCTTAACATCTTCCATCCATTATATATTAAGTGGAGCGGAATTATCGCAATTCGGAGCAGTCGATATTTTTCGTTACTTCTTTTCCGTCATTCTCTTCTCTTTCTCCTGGAAGGTTCGATTCTCTTTCTCTCTTAATCGCTTTTGCATCGCGTAGCTTATTCAAATCGCGCTTTTTCTTTCTCGCTATTCCCCTTTCAATATCCAATTTTATCATCGGTGCGGTAATCCTTTTCAACCCCTAAATTGTTCTTCCCTTTCCCTCTCCTTTTCTCAATTTTTAGGGTTTCCATTCAAATCCAATCATTATCTTCCTACTTTAGCACCGTGTCAACTTGTCTTTATTTTTAGGGTTTTGAATCTCACCTTTATTCTTCAATTTTGAAATTTGGATCATTCTTTGTGTTTTGGGTTTAGGGTTCTGATAATCAAATAAAAAAAAATAAAAAAAAGTTTTTTGCGATTGAGGGATTAGGGTTTTCAATTAGAATTTATCAATTTAGATAGATAGATTTATGGCTGCTGGTAGACATGGCAGTTACCACGACAACGAGTTTAAGGATCACGAGTCCAATTTGGAAGTTTCAAGGCGGGGTTTTTCGAATTCAAAAGAGTATGATCCGGTTAGGAATGGTGGGAGTGGGGGCAGAGATTCGAGAGATAGGATTAGGGTGAGGCAGAAGGATGTTCGGGAGAAAGAAGCTGCTGTTATTAATGGCAGTTATCGGTCATCTTCCAGCCGGAGTGATTCCGGTAGCAGTGGCAGCCTTGGTCCTCGCCGGTGTGGTTTTTCTGCAAAGTTAACCGATAGAGAGCCTGGTGAGCTTTCTAGTGAGAGTGGGTCTGATGGTGCTATTGAATCTGAATCTGGGGTGAACAGGTCTCGGTCCCCTCCTCCGCAGGAGAGGAAAAGGAAATTTTCTCCCATAGTGTGGGATCAGGATGACAAGGAAGCGAAGGGGTCATCGAAGGTTAGGGTCTCCACAACACCGGTGGCTGCTCTTCCTCCTCTGCCTCAGCTGCCAAAATCGTCTGTTCTGTCGCTGAATGCTTCTTGTGATGAAGTTCAAGTGCGTTCTGTCAGGAACAGGGAAACTAGGGATGTTGAGTTGCCCACAGCATCTAAGGTTACTGTTCCTTCTCCTTCTGGATCTCAGTCCTTGTCACCGAAACAGACTTGGGGTAATGATCAGGAAGCTGAGCAGCCAGAAGGTGAGGATTATGTTCCAACTCGAAATATATCTTCTTCAAGATGGGCAGCTGGAGATAACTCTCCTGTTGATGAGGGTGAGATTCTCAATGATGAGGAAATGCCTAAAAGGAAGAGGAGACTAACTCCTGAGGTTTTGGAGACTAGAGTGAGGAACAAGTTATTGAGCCCCAATGATTCTAAAATAGGTGGTTTTGAAGGTGCTCGAGCCAGATCATCTGATTCGGAAGAAAGAAGTGTTAACCATGGGAGAACGTCTAGTGGAGATGGACATCCTGGTATTGAATCAGAAAAGGATGACTATATGGACATTGATGTTCGAGGTACAAAAAGTGACACCAGTAGTCACTCAGATACAGAATCTGAAAATGACAATGATAGGCAAGAGACTCCAGAACCTCCAGCTCAACCTCAAAGAACGGTCAACATGCTTCAGGGTTGTAGAAGTGTTGATGAGTTTGAGAGACTTAACAAGATAGATGAAGGAACATACGGTGTTGTATATAGGGCCAAAGATAAGAAGACCGGGGAAATTGTAGCATTAAAGAAGGTCAAGATGGAGAAGGAAAAAGAAGGCTTCCCACTGACTTCTCTTAGGGAAATAAACATTCTTCTCTCCTTTCATCACCCATACATAGTTGATGTCAAAGAAGTAGTGGTTGGAAGTAGCCTTGATAGTATTTTCATGGTTATGGAATACATGGAACATGATCTTAAAGGATTAATGGAGTCAATGAAGCAACCATTTAGCCAAAGTGAAGTGAAGTGCTTAATGATCCAGCTTTTAGAAGGTGTGAAGTATCTTCATGACAACTGGGTGCTTCATAGGGATCTGAAGACTTCAAACCTACTTTTAAATAACAGGGGTGAGCTGAAAATTTGTGATTTTGGTTTGGCTCGTCAATACGGGAGTCCTTTGAAACCATATACTCACCTGGTGGTTACTCTTTGGTACAGGTGAGCTTTATTTAATTACTGCAATCTGTGTCTATATTTCTATGTGTATATCTATTACATATATTGGACTAATTGATATTGCATCATTCAGAGTGTAGTTTGATAGTTTACTTGTGAATTTGATAACTGCGGCCATGCCTGATGCATTGAATAAAACTTAATTTTCATTTGTAATTATTCTGGAATAATGATTAATAACCAAATATTAATGTTGCAAACTGGCTGCTACTACTTACCCTTTCTTTTTACATTTAGGTCAATGTTTACATACTTATCCTTCCATTTATTGTGCAGCAATGTTTTCAACGAACATACTTATCTGCTCCTCTCTTTTACTTGCCTTCACGTATGTGTTTAACACATTTTTTTCTGCATTCTGTTGCAGAAATAAGAGATCATTTACCTGATGGTTGTCTATATGTTTCGCAGGGCACCTGAACTTCTTCTGGGGGCAAAACAGTACTCAACAGCTATTGATATGTGGTCTCTTGGTTGTATAATGGCTGAGCTATTGTCTAAGGAACCACTGTTCAATGGAAAAACGGAATTTGATCAACTTGACAAGGTATATACTAACTGTGTCTGTCAATTATTTGGTAGAACATATGCTCTCATTTTCTCTTTCTTGTAAGTTTTGTTGTCTTGTGCCTACTCACTTCATTATTACAGTTATTGCTGCTACATTGACGTCTGTTATTTTATTTGCAGATTTTCAGGATACTTGGCACTCCAAATGAAACAATATGGCCAGGCTTCTCAAAATTACCTGGAGTCAAGGTCAATTTTGTCAAGCACCAGTAAGTACTCATGATTTCCTTTATTGAAGACATTGACTGTTTAATTACACTGTTCTTATTTTTCTGCCACTGTTTTCCCAGGCTTCCAACTTTGGGTGGTTTTGGTCTGACTAGCTGGCCTCCCTTGGTAACTTGTACTGTTACACAACTCTTGTAATTTCTATTAACAACCAAAATGTTCCTTTCAGGTATAATCTTCTGCGTAAAAAGTTTCCTGCCACGTCATTCACTGGATCTCCAGTTCTTTCTGATTCTGGATTTGATTTGTTGAACAAGCTCCTAACTTATGACCCTGAAAAGGTAGAGTCGCTTGTTCTTCATGAATTAATTTTCTATAATTCTCTCTCTAAGTATTAAGAATAACACCTACTTTTGTATGCAGCGGATCACGGCTGAAGCCGCTCTGAATCATGAATGGTTCCGTGAAGTTCCTCTTCCCAAGAGCAAAGAATTCATGCCTACATTTCCTGCTCAACATGCTCAGGACAGGTATTTGATCTACTGGGAAACTATTGGAGTTATTTGTTTATGATAAATTTTAAGTAGCTTGTCCCTAGGGGGGGATAGAAAAGGACAGCTGTGGCAGCAGCTGTAAATTTCTGTTAAGTGTTTATAGCCTTACTCAACATTGTTTAACAAGATTCATGATGTTAACAGGCGGATGCGGAGAGTGTACAAGAGTCCAGACCCTTTAGAGGAGCAGCGACGGAAGGAGTTGCAGCAGGGTGAATTGGGGACTGGCGGAATTTTTGGTTAAGATTGGAGTTATTTAAACCTATGTCTCAATAAACATTCTAACATGCCACACTGAATGTTTGCATTGATGAGGTGAGGATATGCACTGAACGGAAGTTGCAAGCATTGTGTGTTAGACGATCACTCGTGCTATTTTTTTTAGCTGGAACTTGTTGGTTTATGCAGAGATGTATTCTTTTACGTTCTGGAACCAAATTTCTTTCAGGTTAACATTCTTCGTGCTTGGTCATCTTATAGAAATACATCCGTGACACTTTGCTGCTCAAGGTGTGGCATAACCTTCTGAAATTAGGAAGTCAGTGTCTGTTGAATCTCGTGTATGTAACATATTTTCATTTTAATTTTATTGGCATATTGTAAACAAATTTTACCTGGATTCGAGTATTAAAGCAATATGAATTTTCTAGCAGCTATCAGTTATTTCTCTCCTTTTTTTTAATATTCACATTGTGTATGCAAGAGACGGTTGGTGTGAAGTGGAAGAGGGCCTTCTGTGCATTTCGTTGGAGAAAATGACAGGGAAATTATATGCATGAAAGGTAATGCATTCCCATGATATCTTGGATATTAAGGAATGAGGGTATCAAATATGTTTCTGTGTGATAGAAGGGAGATAATGCCCAAAATCTAAAGTTACCCTGCTAGAAGAGAGACATTTGATATATATTGACGAGTCTTTTTTGGGAGGGGGGCTTAAAATCCTGTGTATTTCTTCATCATAACTGCTACTCGCACAAGTTATTGATGTATTTGGATGTCAACAATTACATTAAGTATCACGTGAACCTAGTTTTGTAGGTTATTGTTGAAGGTTCTTATATACATTCAATGATTTTATCGTATAAAATTATGCACATGCTAAAAGATTTTCCCTGTAGTGTTTCTTTAAGAGGTGCCAGTAATCAATGATTGTGTGAAAGGAGTCTCTTCTGTACGTGCTAGTTTGAAATTTCTCCCCAAATAATTTGTAATGTTTGCGACAATGGGGTCCGAAAACATTTGTGTGCTCTTGAGAGAGTTGTAAGCTGCTATCTGTATTGAACTAATAATTTCTTTTTGAATGCTGATCATGTTGAGGCCAAGTTGTGAATGAACAATATTTTTTTTTTACATTATTTTCTCACTATTTTCTTGGTTTAGTTAATCTATTTTTTTTCACCTTTCCATTATGTTTCACTAGCATTCTTCTTCCTGTGAGAAAAAAAATGTACAACTAATTTTCAGCTTGTTATCCCCATCTAGTGTGTTGTAGGAACCTAAGAGTAATAACAAATTATTTATTGCTTAGTTAAAAGGAAGCAAAGAAGTTCTCTTATTATCATGTGTATTCACCGTCTGAAGATTGAAGTTTGGGAACAAGGATAAGAATTCTTTTATGACATTGTCTGCAAATGTCACTGCAGTATCAAAGCAAGCAGGTTGAGGAGGATACCAGAATATCCTAAAGTATAGGAGTTCAATTATTTGTCCTTCAGGCTCTCTAGAGGTACAATGCAAATTTTGGTTTGTCATGTTGTGTTTTCATATTACTTGCATATCCATGGAATATTTGACTAGAATTGTTTGCTTTTCTATTTTGTTATTCATGCTGTATAAATTCATATGTGGTGGTAATTCTTCATGAATGGGATATGTGGTGATTTATGACATTTATAGCAATTCTTCATTAAATTCACTGCAAGTGTATCATCAATGTATCTTCCAGAGCAAGGCTGCAACATTGTTGTTGGGAAATGTTAGTAATTAGTTGTTAGATTAGTTTTTTCTCCTTTGTCCGGGTTTGAATCCAGGACCTCCAACTCCTTATCCCTAACTCAAACCAGTTGTGCTACCCAACCCCCCAAACCGAACTCATATTGACTAGGATTTTTGTATCGCTTAATTTTTATTCCTTCCTGATCTTACTCTGACCAGGTTTTTATATTAGGTCCGGTAATATGTAGCTTTGCTGTGCTAAATCCATGTTCACTGTGAACAATTTCCAAACGCTACAAATGTTACATGGATTCCTGACTTTTGCGTGCTTGCTACAAGATACCAAAATTTTCAGTTCTATGTTCTTACTTTTGATGGGAAACTAAGTGTCTCCACCCTCCAGTTGTCTAATACTTCATTATGGAGATTGTTAAATGTCTGATGTTATAATATGCTGTCTAGTCTGGTCATAAAGTAGGTCTTCTCGTGTCCATAATGGTGAAAGGATTGGTTTTCAAATTTGAGTAAACTTGCTCTTATCAGAATTAAATATATTTTTTTTTATTTATGGTCATCCCACCCATGTTTTTTTCCTTGAGGTTTCAATTATCTGTTACTCCCAATGATGTGAATTTAATATTCAACTACTGGCACATCAGTCTTTTTCTTTTTCTGCAGTTTAGTATTGAAGTGGTGGATTTCTCCCTTTTTCATGCATAATTTGGCTTTAGACATAACCCAAAAGTAAATTGTTTGGTGTTTTTTCAGCTGTAGAATGTTTCTCAGCCTAGTTGTCGCAAGTTTGGAATTGTTATTCAACTTGTAAGTTGGACCAAATTTCTCCGCTTGCATGCTTGTGTCAATAGTTGGGTCGGGTGCATCTTTATGATTCTCGCACAATTGAGATTCTATTATCACACAGCTGCGAATGGGATTGCTAAGAGATGTAAAGCATCCGCACTGATGGACTATACAGTAAGCATATCCTGTTTTTTTTTTTTTTAACCGTTCACGTGGTGGCATTAGTCAGGTTGTGAACATGAAATTTTGCAGCGTGGGGGTAAGGTTGTGTATGAGACATGTTCCCATTATGCTCAACTGGTGGACGTGCAATCAATTTTACTTGCTACAATAGCAATGGGTTGCATGCGATCACGTTGTAGGCTATTCGAAAACAATTTAAATGGAATTTAGCTGTTATCTAGGAATGTATAAGAGATGATTCAAATGGCTGTGATGTTGAGACAATTTAAGTTTGCTTTATGGTGTTTCTCATGGTTGATTTTAATCATTAGGGAGGAATGTGTGGGTATCACCTACACAATCGAAGGCACTCCTTTAAACCCAAATGTTGGTTCACCATCTATTTGCCACTGTAAATATGAGTGGTAGTGCTGCGTAGGGTAAAACCTTATAGGTCTATTTTGCTAATCAACAATCCAAGTTGGGGTTAAAAGAACATAAGAAAGTTGATATTTGTTGCAAGTCTGCGTGTCAAATGCGATTGATAATAAAGTTGATATTGAAGCTTATGACATTGGTGTTTCTGTATATTGGTTATTTTTTTATTGTATTTTAGAAAGAAAGAAAAAAGGTTAACGGCTTATGTTTTGTTTACATCCATTTTCGAGGCATAGATTGAAGTATTTTCCGTTGCAAAAGGCAATGCAACCTACAATTGAACATGGACTGAAGAAGTGATGGGAATCGAACTGTAAATGGTTAGCCACACCAGCGCTGTTGTAGGTCTGATTAGGCTGGTGGGTGGTTGAGTTGTACGGTTTACTTGGCCATTTTGGCGGGTTAGACTGGTTTGGTGTGATTGAGTTCATTATACACATCGCCATTTTTGGTAGGTTAGGACTTAGGTCCTGCAATGTCATCTATACAGCCTTCAATCTATTATTGACGTTGAATATACGACATTTATAAAAAGTAGTTAGTTCGCAATGCATTGCTGCTAGAATAAATTTCATATATTTGTAACAAACGTGAAAATAACTTTTGATGTTGTCACATTCCGGTGCAAATACTATTTAAGAACATGACCAGTTTTACAATATGACAGATATGTACTTCCTTTGTCTCAAAATAATAGTCGTTTAAAGTTTGCGCACAATTTTTCTTAAAATAATAGTCGTTTTAAGAAAATGGTTAATTGTGTTGATTTCAATGATAAAATTAATATTCCCTCCGTCTCAAAATATATGCAAAAATTGGTCAACAAAACTTAATGTATTTTGTTCAAAATTTGTACCAAATACATCATCTTATGTTGACTTATTTTTGCTTATATTTTGGGACGGAGTAGTATCATTTACTAAAATACCTTTATTAATTGTAGTTATTGGAGTAGTTAATACTTTCATCAATGATAAAATTAATATCATTTACTGCCACGTGTCTGACGTGTCATGCCACGTCACATGTGGTAATTTTTTTTTATAAACTATGTTTTATGCAGTTGTATCTAAACATAAATTATTATTTTTTAAAGTGTTTTTTATTACAATAAACAAACACGAAATATATTATTATTATTTTTTAATAAAAAGAAATAATCTTTAGATTATTTAATGTCAAAATCATATTTTTTAATCAATAAAAAACAAGTCCTAAAATTGATTTTTTTTAACAAAATGTTTTTTTTATAATTCTATGGTGAGGGAGCAATTAAGTCCCTCACCGGTGTACCATTTAAATTAGGAAAAAACTTAGGTACAATTCCTTAGGTGTTTTTCGTATGGTTCTTAACTAAATTCACCATGATTTTCTTAAATCCTTAATTTTCTCAAAGTTTGTTATATCTAAAAAATTTGTATTTTTAGTTAAGAACTATACGAAAAGCACGTAAAGAATTGTACATAAGTTTTGTCCTTTAAATTATACCATTAGATTTATTTAAAAGAATTTAAGGGTTAAGATTTGTTAGAAATAAAAAAACAACACGTATGTGTTCTTCCACCCAATCTCCCAATCTTCGTAACATTAGTATTTCTATCATCTTCCAAACGTAAATGAAGCAAATTGCACGGCGGTTCTTAAAAAGTTTAATTTTATTTCTCTCTTTTCAATTTTTGATACCCATGATTTTCTATGAAGGTTTCCTTCTATTTTATTTTCTGGGTTTCTTCTCTCTTTTTTTTTATCTCCGATGAGTTTTACTTCTCATGACCATGGAAGTTACACCTAAATCCATCGAAAACAAAAAAAAATACAAAAAGCAAAACCAGAAAAATCAAAAGACAAAGATGTTACTTTTTTATTTCTAACAAAATCTCAACCTTTAAATTGTTTTAATAGATCTGATGGTATAAAATAAGTGGTACACCGGTGAGGGACTTAATTGCTCCCTCACCTTAGAATCCACTTTCCCCTAAAAAGAAATTGCTCCCTCTCACCTTAGAATCCACCTTCACCTTAAAAAAAAAGTTTTTCAATAAAAAAAATCCAAAATAAACGAACCCCTAGATATGGGTGTCAAAGAGGAGACAGTAGGCAACATGAACAACCATTTGAAAGTCTAGTGTGCATCGCTGTAAAGAAATTTTCTTGTAGTGCATTCACAACCACAAAGAAGTTGGTAATGATGACCGACCTAGTAATTGAAGGGGGAGGGAAAGAGGCTGTGTGATAAAATTTGTGTGTTCATTTAACTAATAATTGTTAAACATGGTTCATGATGGTGAAGGACATACTTGATACCTTATCCTAGAAGCCACCTTAAGATTTTGCTCAAATGTCATTTTTCTAAAAAAAAAACATTGTTCAATTAAAGAGAGAGAAACCATGTTTTGATAAACAACTTAATTTGCAAATTATAAGTGCTTGTCATGATAAAATAAAATCATTTTCATATAAGTTATAAGTTTTTATAAGCTATTTTAGAGTCTTACGAAAATAAGCTGAAAACATTAAGTTCTTTCAAACAATTTCAAGTGTTTATGTCAGTATATAAATTCAAATAAGTATATCTAAACAAGCACATAGTATCGAGCTTGTACGATTCCTAACTAGTAAACCTTGAAAAAACTTTGGTAACATTTTTTTTTTTTTGAAGGAAACTTTGGTAACATTTGGAATGGAGTAAATACATATGTCACTGGCTGTAAATAAGCAGTAGGCTAACTTCTACCGTATCAGCAGCTAAACTATATCATGATTTTATTAGCATATTTACATTGGTCTCTTGTAATAGAAAATGTGGGTTCAACTTCCACATTATCCTAGCTGAAATTCGTAGCGAGGTATGATTGGAAGAATGCTCTGATCATTTCACATCAGATGTGATTGTACAAACCTTAGGTTATGAATCTGGACAATGAGTATGATTGCTTTGAAAAATTGTAGTCCTGGCAGGTAGAACAGAAAACTGCAGGGCTTGTACACACTGAAAAGTGGAACAGGTGCAAACTAGAAATCATAACATCAATGAAGATGAAATACATTGATGAGAAGAATGAAAAACTTGGACAGAATTTTTAGAGACATCTGCAGTGGCGTGGCAAAAAACTTAAGGTCCACGACTGACAAGGCAACTTTGTTCTGTCCTTCTACCTCTGTATGCATGTAACATTCTGGCACGTCTACCAAATTCAGTAAACTTGATTGCGAGGAAGAATTATGGTTATACAAGGGGGTTTCAATCAAATTTAGCAGCCTTGGTGACCAAAAGAGTTTCTTGGTATTGGCGAGTAAATTTTATCACGAGATCAGCGTCTGACCTAGAACAAATGTAACCAGACTTAATTCAAGGAAAAAAATTGTGTTGACAAGAGATCGGTCCACTGTCCATCCAAATATAGTGATTCCTCCCGGATTTGACTGCAAATACATCACTGCATATTAAAAAAAAACCAATAACGATGAGATCCCTGCATACATGTACATGCTAACAACCTGAATTCAAGTGTTTCATGTGATTAACATGACCGCCAAAGATCAATTTGGATAATAAATGAAGTCATAACACACACCTATACAAGAGAAATTCAGAGAACCAATCTCAATATAAATGAGAAATCTTACTTTTGGCAAATGGTGATTTATCCATGTGTAAGTGAAACTTTTTCAATATAAAGTAATGACAGGTTTCTTACCCACTACATATAACATATGGAAGATGTCTCCAAAGCTAATTTGCTAATTAAATTAGGGAGTATCATAAATAAATTTCGGTATGGCCTGTGATAATGAAATGAAATAACCATATGCAGGAAATTTTGGTCCATTAAGATTAGGGATGAATAGGACAGATGTATATCAAACAGATATATGCTTTCAGTCGGAAATTACATGGCAAATGTTTCCCTTCTGTAAAGAATTTTTGAAAACAAAAACTTAAAAAGGTTTTAAAAGCCCGCCTTCTTTAGCTGGACTAAGTTTAAAACTCTACCTTGTATGTGAAACATAAAGGTTTTAGGATATAGGAGATTTGGAATCATAAACTAATTAAATCCAAAACAGTAGCCTTCAAAAAAAAAATCCAAAACAGTACTTACTTCCTAATTCATACACCTACGCCATCTAAAGAATTGCACGTCACATTATCAGATTATTTTAGGCTCGACCAGTATAAAAAATTATAGGCTTGCACTGCAGAAGTATATATAGGTTGTCTTTGTGCATTTTGAGTAGCTTTGAATTAGTATGCAAGATTTTTTTTTCTTTCACTTCTCTGCATAGTCAGTAAGTGGACAAAAAAAAGTATAAAACTTACTACCTGCAGTGAAAGGGCAGTACTTAATTGGTATTTCTATATTTTTGCCATTACTAGAAGAACTTGTAAAAATTCATAAGTTTTCAAACAGAAGATGTTTTGTTTACGTACCAAAAGCTTGCCTCTTGTGATGTGAGGACATATAAGAAATCAACTGGGTATTTACAGCCATTCCTCCAAAATCCAACGACTCCAGATCACTTTCAGAATAGTCTAAATGTATTGAGTTTAAATGGTTTGCAACCTCAAGGCTCCCTGCACTCGCGGAACTTCTCATTTGTGAAGTATCAGAAGATGCGCATGTTGCTATTGCATGCCACCGGCTTGCAAGCGAGACAACGCCTTGAGCTCTATGAGATATTCTTGTTGCCGCGTGAAGACAAATAATGATGCCAACCACCTGAACAAGTGTGGATACCTGGATAAAAATAAATACAAAAACAGGAACATTCAATCTATGTACCTTGAAAGCTTTAAATTTTAACAAAAGGCAGAAACAATGAAAAAAGCTTTGTATGAAAATGAACATAGAACACAGCTTGAGAGCCTGATAGCTTTGTATCGATTAAAAGGAACTAATTCTTTCAATCTAAATGCATAAACAATATGAACATAGAATAGAACTTACAGCAAAATCTCCACCGTTTACCATGGTAATCATATCACGATATCCTGTGACCTGCAACAGAGTCACAACTTGGCTAACAGTGACAACCAAGAACTCCAGGAGAAGATAGACTCGGAACCTATGACTTATCTTGGAAAGATGATAGCGCAACCGCATGTGCTCCTCCAAAAACACTAACACATCGCTCTCCCTTTCCAAGAGCTTCCCATAATCATCGAAGTGGATGACTTGTAAATTACAGACCAAGTGAAACATAATGCAGGCTGACAGAGAGATTGCACTAACATATGTCCAAGATACAATCAAAGCTATAAAAATAGCAATCGAGAACCCCCACGACCCATGTTGTATATATGAAATGCGAATGATTTCTCTCACCGTCTTCAGAAGGAAACATGGAAATACCCACAGAATGAACAGGCGCAAAGATCCCTACAGATTTAGAGGGAGAACGGTTAAATTTTCAGTTGAAATTTTTAAACAAGTCCACAAAATTGAAAAGGGAAAGACTTGAAAACATAACAGACTTATCTTTCTTTTGACTTAATTGCGCTTTTGTGGTCACCATAGTTTCAATTGCTTAAATAAGTCCCTATGGCCCTATACTATTCTAATCAAGTAAAACCCAACAGTAATGTTCTGTTCTATTGCTAATAGATGGATTTAACTCCTCTAAAGTCTAAACTCTAAAGTGAGAAAATCAAGTATTTATAGTTCAACTATCTCTGATTTGTTATACATGTACAAGTAATGTCAATCATTGTTTTGTTTATCAATAATTGACAATATTCTCTTTACTTTCGAAAGTGAGTTGCAAACTTACAAAAACCAGATCCTAAATAGAAGGTGTTGACTTGAAACACAGTTTTTGACATGACAAGAGTACGAAAATAAAAATAAAATATTGGTTTGATAATAAATGAAACTTTCCAATTTGATGGTCCTTCAATAGTATTTTTGAATTTCTGTTTACAATGATCTCAAAATTTGTGGTTTACTCTTGCCACCTCAAAAATCTTGATCAGAATTAGTAATTGAACTAAACCGAAGATTAACATTCATCCTAAATTTAGACAATTGAAACTGCACAGATCAAAATCACACATTCAGCAATTGATTTGGATTCCACCCAATAAATGTGCGACACATTTATCGATTTTGGTCGTCTGATCTCAAATCAATGATGAAGATTAATGTGTGTAAGTGCGTAATTTTAAATGAAGAGAATCCTAATCTAAAACCAAAAAAGCAGGAACAAGTTATGATGTTTATTTTTAGCACAAGACAGACATATATAGTAATGATATTATGTTAAACCCTAAATTAAATAGGTCAAATAACAAAAACATTTCCATATTCGAATCTAAACAACAAGACAAGAAAGATATGGCATCAACGTGGCAAATGATGACTGGCTTACCGAAATCTGGTTAACATAATCACGATGAAAACAAGCAACATGTCCAGTATAACGGTCAACGAAGAGAAACCTCCGTAGTCCATATTTCCTCAAACAGTGCGAAAGACAGAGCAATGAAACAGCGGCGAGACTCGCCTGAAACGCCACGATCACCATCTCGCAACCGCGTAATTCGTACTTTTCGCACTCCGAACAGTCGCACATCCATAACGCCACCAGCGGAACCACCACTCCTAAGGTGAAGAAAACGGACCAGCAAATAATGAAGCATAGAATTGAACGTGGATTGAACCCTAAGAAGTTTAAATATGATTCTAAACGCGCGAGACTCTTATCAACTTCGGTATCATAACTTTCGTCGTTTTTCGTATTAGTTTGTTCGTGTTGGTGTTGGTGTTGGTGATTTGTGTTTGAAATGAGAAGAGGTGTTTGAGTTTCGGTGTTGGGTTCCTCTGTTCGTATTTGGAGATTCGTCATTTTATTTGAGTGAAAGCAAAGGTTAGGACTTGAGAGAATTTATGAGATTGCTTTGCTGAAATATGAAGCACGCAAGTTGGTGTGGGAAATGGGACATTTATTTTTGGGAAATCAAGTGCAGTTGCCTGTCAACGGATTTCTTATTTTAATTTTAATGTTTACCCGTGTAAAGAGGCAAGATAATGTCCCTTCCTTTAAAACATAAAACAATAATGAATCTGATTCCTGCCCCTCTCAAAAACAAATCTGATTCATCTCTCAAAAGCTCTAACCCTATTTTTGATAGATTTGAATTAATGATTAGTCGCTGTTTGGTTTCACTTCAAGGTTCCATTTAGTTTGAACCATTTATTGTTTGGGTCCAACTTACACAACTAAAATGACCTGAAACTATAGGTTATGAGTCGGTCAAAGAAATTTCAATACACCATCAATTTAATACACTGTAGTAAACCCTTTTAACATTACAAGCCATGAAATTTAAAACAAAAATCATGTTAGCAATTGACCGTGGGACCCTCTAAAGTGGAGTATCACTTGATATTAACCAAACAACCCTGAATTTTTTTCCAAAAATTTAAAACACCATGTGTGTTCATCTTAGTTCTCCTCGCACAAAAAAAAAACACTTTTATTTAGTTTCTATCGCATCTAGGTATAGAAGAGAATTGCATACATGTTTTTCGTTTAGTCGTTATTGGCGTGGTCGTTCTTCGTTTTGAACCATGGATTTTTATGGAGTATTTTTTATGTTCTTTGAGTTCTAGTATTACCTTAAACGAGTTCTATTAGCTACCCAAACTTTTGTTAATCAATTTCCCCAAATTTTGTTAATCGATTGTTTGGAGTAATTGAAACAAAAGGGTAAATCGAATCAGTTGAACCATAAATATTTTCAAGCAAAAATCCAAGGGACAAGGACGGCATTCTGACAAAAGAAAAGGACAGCAAAAAATTAATTCACTGCACGAAAGAACATGTAGCCATATGTGGACATCAACAACTTGCTGTCAAGGTTCCCAACATATAATCTTAACCGTTGGACTATGTATAACGAATCGATGGCTTATATTCAATGGGTCCAAGTTGGACCCATCTTTTTGGTGGTCCAAATTAAACTTTACCTCACTTCTATGTGGTTTTTAAGTGTCGAAAATAAATTGGATGTAAAAGAATTTATGTTTAAATATATTTATTTAAAAGTGAATTTAATAATAAATTTAAGATTAAAAATTAATTGTTCAAAGCAAAAACTACAAATTTTAGCTTTATACAAGAAAAATCAATTCTTCTTTTAAATTATTCAAACATGATAAAATCAAAGGTTTAGTTAACTTGTATTTCAATGACATATATGTTAAGTCCGTCTCAAATAAATTATTTTTAAATTACTTTTTTTTTGGCAATTTTAAATTACTTTTTAACCTCTAAAATTGAAACCAAACATATGACTTTATTTTCATATATTACCTCCGATTCAATATATATATATATATATTCAATATTCAATGAGCAGTTTTACTTAATTAAATTATCAATATTTTCTTTTTCATTTATTTTTTCTGCTGCCTTTGGTCAATCAATCCTTAGATCGAACATTAATTATACGAGTTTATTTAATTTTTATCAATCATGGATTTTGTCCACACAGTTATAAGACTGGCGATGTTCTATGGAACTAAATGTTTGGCGATAGAGAACCGAAAAGAAATCATTGTCAATATTTCATAAATACAAATGCAACAATTTATGCGTGGATGGATACTCAAGACAAAATAGGATTAAAAACGAAATCATTAGATAGAAAGTTGAGATATGACTTTATTTTCATATATTACCTCCGATTCAATATATATATATATATATATATATATATATAAATGTCGATGTATTTGGTTTAAGATTTGGTCAAAATACATCAAATTTTTTATTAAACTTTCTCTTATTTATATAATTAGAGGAAGTGATTTTAAAATGATTTATTTGATCGGTTGCGATTAATTTGCTGATAACAAAACTATTTACATTGACGATTGTACTTCTCTTCTCTTTACTCAATGAAGCACATGTGTATTCTTTATTATTATTATTATTTGGATGTGGAGTTGAAGAAAGTTCACAGCATGCATTCTTTGATTGTACATTTTTTTCTTAAATACGTAGAACGTCTTTGTAAGTTTACTTGTTTTTGGTTTTTGTTTATGTATTTTTTTTTTAAAACAACTCTTGTAAGTTATAAACATTTTGATTTTAGTCCTTGTCGTCATCATTCGTTACAAAAACGTATACGTGGCAAACAGAGGATGACGTGGCAGTGGCTAGCGTGGCAGCCGATGCTGATTTGACAAAATGGATGATGAGTCACACAGTGAGAGAGACCAAAACCAAAAAGCGAAATTCATAGAGAGGCCAAAACCAAAAAACGAGAAGACAAAAAATTCAAATTTAAAAACATTGGTTCTTCCATCTTCTTTCAATCTTTCTTCCTCCATTTTCAACAGATTATCAGCTTTAACATGCGACTTAGGAGATAAACATTCTATATTTTCAACGATAAACTCCTTGTAGGGATCATGGATTTCAGCTTTGAAAATCCAAGATCTAATAAACCAACAATATGGTTCACATGATTGAAGAAAAAGAAACTTGAGCAGAGCACAATGAGCATAATCAGCAACCTAAATTTCAGAAAACTGTAAAGATCAGAAGAAATTTCACCAACCTAAAAACAAACTTGCATAAGTTCAATTATGAATCATTTTGTAACCATATTTATCATGAAATTGCATTTTAGTCAGGTCATTATATACACACACACACATGATTTTGGGATGATACTTTTGTTCCAAATATAGCCTTCATTTAAACTATGATTAAAAAATAAGTGGACTGACTTGTAATTGATGACACAAAAATCTTAATAAGCTTCCTCCTCTGTAGAAGTCACCAAATTCTGAAGTAGCTTTAGCAATGGCGTATTCAAAATCAGTATCCGAAACGCAATGAGCCCACTTTTCAAGCAGCGTAATTTCAGAATGTGCAACACATCATTGTGTAAGGTATGCAGCTAAGATGAAAAATGAAGGAAGAAAGATAGGAAGAAGATGGAAGAATCAATGTTTTTAAATTTGAACTTTTTGTCTCATCGTTTTTTTTTGTTTTGATCCCTTTACGGATTTTATTTTTCGATTTTGGTCCCTCTCACTGTGTGACTCATCATCCACTTTGCCAAATCAGCGTCGGTTGTCACGTCAGCCACTACCACGTCATCCTCTGTTTGCTACATATACATTTTTGTAACGGATGATGACGACAGAAACTAAAATCAAAACGTTTATAACTTACCCGAGTTGTTTTAAAAAAAAAAAAAAAGATACACGGACGAAAACAAAAAACATGCAAACTTACAAAAACGTTTTACATTTTTTTTTTTTGGATTGTCTCTTATGCTTGA
Organism: Medicago ruthenica; assembly: GCA_018208015.1. NCBI lineage: Eukaryota > Viridiplantae > Streptophyta > Magnoliopsida > Fabales > Fabaceae > Medicago > Medicago ruthenica. Next base: position 80,902,465 of record CM031374.1, read on the forward strand.
AAAAATCAAGATTCACGTGTGGTGCTGGCTAAAATCAAATCTAAGAGGTTTGATTATAATTTGAATCGATGGTGGAGCAGCCAAATCTAAGAGGTTTTAGTTTATCATCATCTCAACTGAGATAATCCTATTTTTAATGCTAAATAAGGCGGTGGCAAGTGAGTTATGCATTTAACACAAGATGGTTTCGGTTTTCCCTTTTCGGTTCATTTATTTATTTATTATTCAAGATCACTTACCAGTTACTACAAGTAGTTAGGTTGGTTGGCCCATTGTTTGAAAATTTATCTCTACATATCTATCAAAAGGCAACATGTGTCAGATTAGTGAGTTTACACTTTTGGGTGCACATTGAAAAGTGGTCCTACTCCCTTTCTCAAACAAACGAAAATGACATTTTTGACGTTGAGATTTTTTTTTTTTCGAGAGATGGCGTTGAGATGTTGAATAGCCTATTTGGTTTGGAATTTAGATTTTGTTCTAAGCAAACACCACAATTCTCACATGGTTGTGGGTGATATTTTTTTTTATCTCACCGTTGATGATTTAACACTCACATATTCAAAAATATCATTTATATCACATTCCCGGACAAAGCTAATAGCTTGCTTAGTGACATGATTTAACACGCGGATCGTCTGAAATTTGGAGGTGTGGCATTCCAGTATTGTATGCACGTTTCGAAATTGTACTTTAATACTACTCCGTCCCAAAATATAAGCAAAAATGAGTCAACATAAGTTGATGTATTTGGTACAAATTTTGAACTAAATACATTAACTTTTGTTGACTAATTTTTGCTTATATTTTGGGACGGAGGGAGTATATGTTTGTAATATAATAATCTGTCTAATTATCGTTGAGTTGCAAGATAAAAAATAAACTAGTAGTGTGTCCTACAGAATACAAACTATAGGTGATGTGTCTAGGATAGACATGACAATTGCAAATATGTTTAGTTCATATTTTCGGACACAATATCAATATAGTTTGTTCTACCACCCTAGTTAAAGTTCACCCAAATTGTGTTTCTTTTATAGTCTTCCAATTTAATTTTATTTTGCATGCAAGCAGTGAAGAAAACTTGCTGGTAAAAATTATCAAGAGCGCTACTATACGGCACGAGGAAGTTTACGCACGAAACCACACGACGTGTTCAACAACATGCAATTTATTTTAGTAATGGTTTTCTTGCTAGTTTATCGATATTTTGTATAAAATATATATTAAAAAACCATGTTAACTAAGAAAGATCATGCATAATCCACCGTTCTACTTGACATTGGTGAGATAAGACACTAACAACCATTGATTTGGAGAAACACCACCTAATCAGGTATTTTCGTGATTTCTCTTAAGATATATACAGGAGAGGCAACATTTGTCATTTCGTGTCAAATTAAAATTAAAATAAAGAACTAAATGACAAGTATAAACTCGTTCATGCAAATTTGACGACAAATATTGTCGTGCGTTTCAGCATTTATGAATTATCAAATCAACTTTAAATCACAACTTTGAAGTATGAATCGGTAGATCTTCATCCATCTAACACTGAGATATGTGATTAGGGGAAGCAAGCCTTCAAACAAGGAGATCATCCCTTTAACTTAAAATTTTTATAATTGCACTAATTGCATTACGACAATTCGTATTTTTAAACTTATTAAATACTATCTCTCGTATTTTTAAACTTATTAAATATTGCCTAACAAACTCCGATTACAATAGAAAATTTAAAATAATACATATTACTTAATAGGCGAACTCAATCTGATATTTTGGACGTCCGATTGCACTTTCAAATATACTAGTATTGAACATACTCCCTCTGTTTTTTATCTTTTGATATTTTAGCTCTTGACACAAGTCTTAAAGAGTAATTAAAGTATAGAGATATTTGTATGTTTTGGACTAAAATGTCCTTACTTATGATTAAATTCACATGTGATAAGCCAAATGTCACAACTCCTTTAATAGTTTTATAATTTGTTTTTCAACAAGGGTAAACTTGGAAAAAAAATATTAAATATACTAAAACATCAAATATTTTAAAATATAGTTGAAGTTCTAAAATATCAAAAGAAAAAAAATGAAGGGAGTAACAAATATGATCATAAGCAATGCAAAGAAGTATATAGTAATTTGGGAAATTCTTGTTTACCCATCAATAAAAGGTAGGTAATACTACCCATGTTGAGTTGACCCAATCAAAACAATGTATTTATATAACATTAAAAATAATAGAAAACAAACAAATAACTTTGATTAGTGTCAACTCAGCATGAGCTGTGTTACCCACCTTTTATTGATGGGTACCCAAGTTGACACCTAGTAATTTTCATATGCTGCAATGCAACATCAAAGGCTCAATTGATATGGCCTTTGATTTTGGAGCTTTTTGACAGCTCTATATAGCAATAAGTGTCTAGGTAAGTGTCACAACCAAACTTGTTTTTAAAATTTTTAACTTATTTATTTCAGAATACACGATAGGAATTTTCGGTTGAACTAGTTTGTTTTTTTTAGGGAGGTTGAACTAGTTTGCTATTTCTGCATATGTATTCTTTTACATTTTTCTACTGTAATTGGAGCTTATAGGTCATGAAGGTGAGAAAAACACAAGAAGGGGGGTTGAATTGTGTTGGCTTTTTCTTTCTCAAAAACTTTGGTTAGTTCAGAATCAGATGTTGATCAGATTCTGAAACTATTTTCAGAGTTGTTTGCAGCGGGTATAAAGTAAATGAGAGAGAGAGAGAGAGACAAGCAGTTTATCTTGGTTCCTTCCACAATCCGGAAGTAGTCCAGTCCTCTTGTCACTTACAAGAGATTTTCACTATAATCACAAAGATTACAATTTGCTCAAGCACAAAGCAAGAGACTCCATATGCTCAAACACAAAGTAAGAGACTTCCAGTTGCTCAAACACTAAGTAAGAGACTTCCTATGCTCAAACACAAAGTAAGAGACTTTCTTGCTCAGACACACAGTCTAAGACTTTGAATCAAACAGATTTTACAAGAGAATAAGTTTGAGTTGAACACTTGATATACTATCAGTGGTGTTCACAAAATACAACACAGATTTAAGACTCTATACTTAAGAAATTCTAAAATAAGAAGTTTGTAAGAATTTCTAAGTTATTTTGATGACTTTCAGTTTTGGCAGATTTGCGTATCAGAAAACAGAGCACTGCGTTTTCAGTCTATTGAGTCTTGTTCTTCTTCTTCAATTCTTCAATCCTTTATAGAGAATTAAAGAGCTGTTGAGAAGAGCCAAATATCATCAAAGAGTCGTTGCCATAGAAGCTGTGTCCAGCATTTAATTCCTTCCTGACATTGTGTGCGTAACACAGAAAACAGAGGAATGGAATTTGAATTGTTTCCTTAAAATAGGGAGAATGTTTTGGCCAAGGAGACAACTGTTGCAAAGAGCTGTTCTGACCGTACAGTACTTTACTGTAGACAGTTGCAATTGTTTGACTTCTGCGTTTTAGACTTCAGAAGCTTCTCTTCAGAACTGGCTTCAGACACTGTTCATCAGAAGCTGTCTTCAGACGCACTGTTCATCAGACGCAGTCTTCAGAAGCTGGTCTTCAGACGCACTGTTCATCAGACGCAGTCTTCAGAAGCTGGCCTTCAGACGCTGCCTTCAGAAGCTCTTCTTCAGACGCTGCCTTCAGAAGCTCTTCTTCAGACGCTGATTTTCTTCAGCCTTGCAACACAAGCTTCTATATTTTACTTCTTGCTCTTAACTTGTTCTTTCATAACCATTGTTAGATACCAATCTTTAAGTATATGGTTCTGCACACTAGAATCAAGTATTAGCATATCCAATTTTCTTTTTAACACTTTGTTATCATCAAAACCCAAAAGAGAGTTGTTCATACATTTTGTTCCAACAGGTCATCCCTTCATTTGTAAAACTTTTAAATGCTCAAATAAGGATAATGTTTAACGAGTTCAAAAAAGTTAAAGGCTTAATTGCACTTTGGGTATGAATACAAGGATCGGTCACCATAGAGCTTCAATTGCTTAAATAAGTCTCCATAGCCTATATTATTCTTCTATGTTTTATTTATTTATAGTTATGGTTGAAACGTGGTTGATGATTATGTTGAGTCAAAACCAAATATTGTCGAGTCTTCCGTTGAATTGAAACCAAATGTTGTTGAAACTTCAGTTGGTGTGAAACCAAACTTGTTTTTAAAATTTTTAACTTATTTATTTCAGAATACACGATAGGAATTTTTGGTTGAACTAGTTTGTTTTTTTTAGGGAGGTTGAACTAGTTTGCTATTTCTGCATATGTATTCTTTTACATTTTTCTACTGTAATTGGAGCTTATAGGTCATCCCTTCATTTGTAAAACTTTTAAATGCTCAAATAAGGATAATGTTTAACGAGTTCAAAAAAGTTAAAGGCTTATTGCACTTTGGGTATGAATACAAGAATCGGTCACCATATAGTTTCAATTGCTTAAATAAGTCTCCATAGCCTATATTATTCTTCTATGTTTTATTTATTTATAGTTATGGTTGAAACGCGGTTGATGATTATGTTGAGTCAAAACCAAATATTGTCGAGTCTTCCGTTGAATTGAAACCAAATGTTGTTGAAACTTCAATTGGTGTGAAACCAAATGTTGATTCTAAAGATAATATTGTTGGTTCTGGTCTTTCTAAACTTGGTGATAATGAAGTAGATATGACGCTTACTTTTTCACCGAAGTGGAATGAAAACTTAGAGATGATGTAATTAATTAGGTTCGTCAACAAGCAACAAATGCAAGATTTGCGTTAATTATAGACAAATCCTATCATGGTGGTAGAAAAAGGTCGTCAATATTATTGTTGGCTTGCAAAATGGGTGATGTGTACAAAAGAACCAATAAGCATTTGAAGCGAGAAGACATGGAGTCAAGAAAATGTAAATGTCTATTTAGGTTGCGTGGTTATTTGGAGGAATCAAATGAATGTCTTAAGATGATCAAGTGGAAACTCATGTCAGATATGAAGCTTTAACTAAGACGATTAAGATTTTTTTAACCCCCACCAACAAGTTGGATGAGTCGAAGACACAACTTAACCAATATTATTATCATGTTGGTGAAAATCATATCGTGTCTCATGTTGGTGTTTAGGTACCACAAATAGATTTGAGGGATAATAAGGACAAAGGAACTATTGTTTATCATCCGAGATTCTTAAGGATGATGACAATGTAGTGTCCACGTTTTTCTGGATGGTATCTGACAATAATAAACTATATTTTTGGTTCGTTCGATCTGCAAGTATCAAAGTGTTAGTGGAGATTTTGTGTCATATTGTAAAATTTTAAGTTATGGTGTAATGTTTTCAATTTCCGTAATGTTGAATTATTGTTGAATTTAAGTTATTGTGTAATGTTGTTGAATTATGAATGATGATGTATTGTTGTTGAATTATGAGCAATTTAATTGTTGGAAAAATTACTGGTTGTTGAATTGTTTATCTGTTGAGTGTGTCTAGACACTAGATAGTCCATTCAACGAATGATAGTTAATTGTCGTTGGAGGTATTTTGATCAATTCGAGGTATTTGTGAGCAAAGACGGGGTGCCTAAAGAACAATTTTCTTTAGTTGTTAGGTTGGTTGTCCCATGTTTAAAATTATCTCTACATATCTTTCCGAAGGCAACATGTTGCTCTTTAAGTACCTATCATTTGGTCACAAACACCTCAAACTTTCAAAAACACCCCAAACGATAATGAACTATTGTTCAACTATAAACGTTGGTTAGCTACTACCCTTCAACTCAACACAAAAAACAATAAAATTTCAACACAAAACATATTTAGACTTAACCAACAACCATTTCTATAAAATCATCGAAGTACTCTCCATCACCAACAATACATCAATTAAGGATCAAGTTAGAGAATATATACCATTCTGGAACTCCCAAATAATTCAATTAACAGAGTGCCACACCTGAGTATAAATCTGGCAACCCCAATGTTATGAAAAAATGCATGCAAATCCAAACAATCATCTTGTGAAACTAATATCAGCAATTTTGTTATTCATGTTAAGAGAAATCATTTGATGATTTGGTAGTTCCGTCCAATCAAAGAGCTGAGAAACTGCTTTATGGTTTGAACTCTGATCTAATTTTTCAACAACATATTTATGGGTTTTCTAGTGGCATTTGCATGTCTAAATCTGAGATTGTATTCTTCCCTTTCTTACGGTTATTTTGAGTAAATTTTATTGTGTATTATTGGTGTAGCTATATCATTAAAAGTTCACCAAGTTGCTTTTGCGAGAGGAATTGATGGTTTTGTCTATAGTTATTGGAAACGATTAACACACTTATTGAGAGCAATGAGTGGTAATTAACTATCGTCACATGCAAGGACGGACCCAGAAATTTTAAGTAACGTGGACAACACATATATAATGTTGCAAAAACAAAATGCGTGTGTATAATAACATTTCGTTTTAAAAATATAAATATAATAATAATTGTTCTCTACGGTTTTTCATATTTTGGATAAAATGATTTTCTCATTTCCAATGTTAATGAAAATCAGCGAATTGAGAAGGAAATCAAAACTCATGATTCATTGTGTGACAATGTGGTCGTTGCTTCTCTCACGAATTGAAAAATTTGGGGTTTCTCGATTTCGTTTTTTTACTGGAATTTGGGTTCTCGTTCAACAATTTGTTGATTTAGTAAAAGTAAAGTATTATTAATTTTGATTTTTTTGGTAGAAAGACAAAGTGAAAATATTCACTTAAAAACTCACACATAAGTGAGAATCCCTGAAAGAATGATAGACCTTGTCTTTCTATTGATTCTCAGTGATATATATATATATACACACACAATTATACAGTGTCAGTTTCTCTGACTATTTTACTATACAATCATTACTATTTAATGACAATTATATGCTAATAATATATAACGATATTCTACGATATTCTAATAATATATAAAGATATTCTAATAATATTCTAATACACCTCCGTAGTCGAAACGGGAGGCTGACGGATGTTGAGACTATCACGAAAATCGTCAAAGAGTTGCAACGGAAGTCCTTTGGTGAAGATGTCAGCGATTTGGTAACGTGAAGGAACATGTAAGACTCGTACTTGGCCGCGGGTGACTTTCTCACACACAAAATGTATATCCATCTCGATGTGTTTGCTGCGTTGATGTTGAACTGGGTTGCCGGATAGATAGACAACACTCACATTGTCACAATAAACCAGTGTGGCTGTTGTGACTGGGAAATGTAGTTCCAATAGCAAGTTTCTAATCCAACAAGATTCAGATACTACATTAGCGACTCCGCGGTACTCAGCTTCAGCACTAGACCGAGAGAGGGTGTGTTGGCGTTTGGCAGACCATGAGATTAAATTGTCACCATGATAGACACAGTAACCAGAGGTGGATTGCCTGGTGTCGGGGCAACCAGCCCAATCTGCATCAGTGTAAGAAACCAATTTGCTGACAGAGGAGAGATGTAAGTGAATGCCAAAATCAATAGTGCCATGAATATACCGAATGATACGCTTCAGTGCTGACATATGTTGCGTTTTAGGGTCATGCATGAATATGCATACCTGTTGTACCGCATAAGAGATATATGGTCTTGTGAAAGTTAATAATCCCAAATTTAAACTTGGATCATGGCATCTATCCGAGCAAAATTATTAATTAGATATGTTTCTTTTATAATTTATAGGCTTAATTGCAGTTTTAGCCCCCTAACTATCACGAACTTGCGATTTTAACCCCCAATAAAAAACAATAACAAACCAGCCCCCTATGTTTAGCCCCTTTTGCAGTTTTGGCTCTCCAGGCCAATTTTGACCAATTCAACGCAGACGTAGCACCCACATCACTTAAGCGAGGGTGATTAGATTGGTGGTGCCACGTCTGCGTTGAATTGGTCAAAATTGGCCTGAGGGGCCAAAACTGCAAAAGGGGCTAAACATAGGGGGCTGGTTTGTTATTGTTTTTTATAGAGGGTTAAAATCGGAAGTTCGTGATAGTTAGAGAGCTAAAACTGCAATTAAACCTAATTTATAGTGTGGGCCTTAATACTTTAGTTAAACTTTACCATCATTCCCTGTTTTGTTTCATAGCCGATATATATTAATTTTCTTCATTCTTTTTTCAAAAGTAACGAGGGTCAAGGCCGCCGTCCCTGGTCACATGCAAGTTAATTTCCATCTGGAAGTATCTTTAGAAGTCTGAGGGGCTTGTGAGGAAATAGTATATGCTTAAAGAGCAATTTTCTACCCTTTTTGGTGCCACATTTTGGACGGGTGATATGTTGAATATATTTGTTTAAGAATATAGATTTTGTTCTTAGCAAACGCCACAGTTCTCACATGGTCGTGGGTGGTATTTTTTTTCCTCTCACAGTCGATGATTTCACTTCACTCTCACATATTTAAAAAAATACTAATAATTTTTTATTTTTTTTACTTTTCATTCACTCTTCCAGATTCTCTCAACTCCTGCGGCCATAATTTCTTCAATTTTACTATTTCTGATACTTACATATCGCAAAATTCATTTTCAAATTTTATGGAAATAAACTATTTATAGAACTTTTGAAAAATTCAAATTTTACAAAAAATGTGAAAATATTACAATAAATAAGTAAAATTATTAGAAAAGAAAATGAAAAAATTTAGACACATTTTTATCCATATATTAAAATATTGGGCATGAGAACACTTAACGTAAGTGTAAAAAATATAACATTCTTTTATCAAGAAAAATATATTCCAGTATTGTATGCACGTTTCCAAATGGTACTTTAATGTTTGTTCTTTCTTTAAAAAAAATGTCATTGTTTGTAATATAACAACCTATCTAATTAATTAGCATTGAGCAAAATAGAAAATAGTAGTGTATCCTAACGAACACAAAAAACAAGTTATAGGTGGTGTGTCTAAGACAGCATCACATTTGCATATATTGGCTACATGTACTAATAAAACATTAAAAGGTATAGTTTGCAAATATGTTTAGGCCATATTTTCGGACGTACAATATCAATATAGTTTATTCTATCACCCTAATTGAAATCTGCCCAAATTGTATTTCTTTTATAGTCTTTCCAATTTAATTTTATTTTGTATGCCAGCAGTGAAGAAAACTTGCTGCCAAATGCTAATGTTTAACAAGGATTCAGTTTCCTTGCAATCAATAGAAACTCATAGTCACACTGTAAAACCATTTTGGTTGTTTGACGAAGACCGAACAACTCATATATAAACTTATCAAATCCACTTCAAATCATAAGTTTGAGGTATGAATCGTTAGATTCTCAATGAGATATGTGGTTGCAGTGAGCAATTCCATAAAAAAAATGTATAAATGAAAGATGTGAAAAATAAAAAATTGGAGATACTACTAAAAAAGAAGTATAAAAACTAAAACAGAAATAAAATACTTTAAGTTTTGGTAAATAAGAGGAATTGTATCTCCAAGGGGTTGGCTTAGTGTTTGCCTTGACTAGGAGGTCACCCCTTCACCTTGAAATTTTTGTACCAAAAGAAGAGGAAGAATGTTCAAGTTATGATTTTTTGGCATCCCTGACATGGATTGTTTCTTTACATCCACTTCCCCAGTTCACTTCTATTTCTCTCTTTCTTTACTTATATCATCACTCATAATGACTCTCAGTTTTCTATTTTTTTTCTCTCTCTCTCTCTCTCTCTATATATATCCCTTGTAAGGCTATTATTTTTCTCAATGTACCCCTACCTTGACCATAGATCTTGTGCAAAATATACATGTAGGACGCGTCAGCATAAACGAATCTATCAATATCGGTCATCTATAAAATATGAATGTTTTGCTTACACAGCTGCATATATATGCACAGTTTCTGCCACTAAAATAGTGTATCAGATCGGATATAATAAGTAATAAGTTATATTATAATGCCAAGGCAATCGAAATTGATCAATCATATAGATATACTGTTGGGGATTCCACGACCAGTTGCCCCGGGTCCTGACAAAGGAAGCAAAAGTTCATAAGGAGGAACACCTGCACCAGTTCTACTTTTCAAACTAGTATCCTTATTTCTCGCATTTATAATTTCCTCTATCTCCTCAAGTCTAGCAGAGAATTTACTAAACAATTTCAGGACTTCCTGATCATTGATCCAATGATTATGCAAATGAGTCACTTGACCCAAATACTCTTCGTCAGGGGAATGAGTCGACAACGTGTCCTGAACAGCCATTACTTTGGTAGCTTGAAGTTGAGTAGGCAATGATGATAGGAAAAAAAGCTGAGGATTTTGAATAAACTTCTCATAATCAGAATCGTTTTCTTGAGGGATAAGTTTTCTCATGAGGGTAGGACGGTTAGGCACATATCCTCCAAAAGGGTATTGTCCAAAATTTATAGCAGCATGTTGTCCTGAAGCAACCCATATGATTGTTGTAAGTATGAAAGATAGGTCCTCTTTGGTATCTAGTTTAGGCCACCAAGGTTCATTCCTTTTGTCAGAGTGACCCTTACACTTGATTTCACTCCACCATTCTTGGAGCTCTACATCCGATGTGATTGAATTCGATTCGGAATAGAAGTGTTTAACATAAGATTCTACCCATTCTTTAATGGCAGACCAAATTAGGAGCCCATCTGCAGCATAAGGGTAGTCATCAATCACAAGTTTTACACCACAGGGCATTGAAGGGTCCTCAACTGCCATGCCCCTGGAAAGTACATTTCATAGAGTGTCAACAGATTGCTATTAACTATATATGTCCTATGAACAAAGGTTGAACTTAAAATGGTAGCAAATCCACATCATGATATTTTTCCTTGTCACCTTTTATAGGAGTGGTTTCAAATTTTCAATTGCATTAATCATTTCTTTACCAACATACCTCTAATTGTGTTACATTTTTTTATCTGCAATCAGTAATAAATAATATATGATGGAAACATTAACTAAATCTCTCTCCTGAAGAGTAAACTTGGAAAACAGTATCAACTGACGACAAATTTATTACTACTATGAAGTTTCTTAATTCATGTAATTTAGTCAGCATGATAATATATTCAGGAATGGAGGTAGTAATAACTAGTTAAGCACCAAAGAGATATCAAGCAAATGTTCGAAAGCATGACATCAGAGTTACCTTCGAATAAGATCTGCCGGGAGAGACTCCATATCAAATCTCCACATGCTCTTGTAAGCAGCTGAACTAAGCTCCAAGGCATATTTTCCAGGACTAAAAGATGCTTCAATTATACCCCCTCCATTTATTAAACTTTGTCGAGCAAGTGCATTAATTTCCATTGTATAGCGTGTATGAGGATGCAGCAACTTGTAAACGGGATGCATTGAGCTTAACTGTCTATGAGTAGCAATTATATATGGCTCCATGCATGCATGAGTCCTTAACCTGCATATTACATATTGCCACTGTATCTTTTTACTTAGAGTCAAATGTGAGAAAATGCACCATTTCTTTTCATCAAGTCATTTATCAATGAGTTCAATTGGAATTTGCTCAAATACCAATTATCTTACCAATGATTTACTAGTTGATGGATGCCAGCATCATTTGAGCTAACATGAGCTTTTGCTAACTTCCAAACCCAGTGTGATGTGGCATCATGGCCTTGTGTGTAAACTTTTTTATTTTGCGGCGAAGTAAGTGTTTGAGGAAGAGAAAGCTCAATAGCTATAGGACGCAGAACACCGGCCTTTGTAATGAAGAGAATCGTCCGGGAGGCATAAGCTTTCCTCTCAGGTAAAGAGTTCATCTTCTTGATGAATGGCAAAAGCATGTCGTGGTAATCAATAATAAATAGTCTCTTTTCCTCTATAGCCTGTCAGTGTAAAAAGTAATTGATTGAATGTAGAGATAGTGAGTTTCTGTAAGATAAACAAATAAAGCAACATACAGACAAAACATCTCTGAAGGTGTAGTTCAGTGATATGTGTTAGAACGTTGAATGAATATTAAAATAAACAGACCAAACAACAAACAAACAAAACATCCCTGGAAGTGTACCCCAGTAGTATGAGTTGGAATGTTGAATGAGTATTAAGAAGGGAGGTTCAGGGTTCAATCCCATAACAAATTTTCCTATCCAAAAAAAGAAAAGAAAGACAAAAGCAACAAACAAAACATGGAGCAAACCTTTTCCAAGCTTATTCCACCAAGTTCTTGTTCCAGTAGTTCCTTTGTTATTGCTGATTCAGGAGGGCCATAGATAGTTGGATCTAGTTTGCTGCGGATTGGAAACTCCTGCAAAGACCAAAAACACCTTCAATAGTTGGATACTCTTGTAACTGCCTAATTGGTATGAATAAAAATGAAAACTACCTTCAATAGCTCAATATTCACTGGATTGACTCCAGCTAAGGCTTGCCTTGCAAATTCGTTGTCTCGCAACCAAGCAAATTTATCTCCTGTAACAATGCAAAAGGACTAGTTTGTTGAATGAATGTGGTTCTGATAAATACAAGGTTATACTGCATTCAAGGTTTAAAATCATGGCACAGTAAAAAAATGTGACTCATGAGGTCTCAATTGAAATCACATGCCTTTTTAATATGTTTGGTTTTACTTATAGAGGAGATAATATTGATTTTATACGTGAAGAATTGATTTTGACATGTTTTGATGTTCTCGAGTATAATTAATTTTGACTTCAGAATTAACTTCAACTTGAAACTAAAATTTGGGGTTTTTGCATCTACAATTGTTTCTGACTCGAACTTATTGTTCAACTCACTTTTACATGTATATATACAAACTTAAATTATTTTACATTCAACTCAATTTTTGTCACTGCAAAACTAAAGCATGTGTTTGCCTAAGCAGTAACGTAGAAATCAAACGTAGAGCAGTAGAGGTAGCATACCTTTTACAATAGCTGGGATGTCATACTTCATCAACCGCTCTCCAGAACTGAGGACCTGTTTCATCACTTTTCCCACCAAGAGATTTTCTATTATCCCCTTACTCTCTTCATCTCTCAAACTAACACCATCAATATAAAGCTTGTCAATCTCCGAGAAACACTTGAAAGGAATGTCTGAATTCGACATAGTGGCTGCAAGTTGGGGTATAAGATTGTGGAACACAGCTTTCAATCTTCCAGCAGCAAATGCGTCCTGTTTGATTTCTTCAAAAGTTTCATCCCGCGGCACATAAACAGGGTGTGGCTTTTCAATTCTACTCTCACATAGTGGATCTAATTTGTTGCACCAAAAAACACATTTAGAGCACTTCATTAGATATGTTATTTATTCCAAAACCTAAAAATTCAAAATAGCACCACAAAAAATGTAAGAAAAAACATGAACTCCACCGGAGCGAGTAGGAGGTCTTCCAGTTCTACAGCGACGAGGATAAGGTCTCTCATGATCTCCAATGACTGGTCTAACAAGTTCATCTTTATCAGGGTTGCCTAAATCATTGTAGGGAGCATAATCATAGATTCTATCATGTGATTTTCTTTCCCTTTCTTGGGGAGTACCGCTTCCCCTTATGCTTTGCAAATCCTCATGTCGAAGATCTTTGATACCAGGTGGTGTTTGTGATGGTAAATATGCCTATCAAATCCATGCAACAAAACAACATGCTAAGTTAAGTTGGTATACATAACATAAACTTCTTAAACGGTATGTGAGGTGTCTGACACTTGTTTGTTAGTATCAGACACCTGATTACATTCAATCACTTCTATTTTTCTCAATGCGCTGTCTCATAAGAAAAAGAGCATTAATGACTAGATGATAGCTTCATTTTTCACAGTACTACTTACTTGGTTTTTGAATATGATTCTACTTTGAGGGTTATCGTTACGCGAATGAATCCATGTGTTAGCTGGAAAGAAAACGGGTCCTCCAGTGAAGCCGTGGAGGATGATTTCCGATAAGTGGAACTCCTTTGAACGAAGATTGGTAATGAGAATAGCAGCAGGGGATCCAAAGTCACTTGGCACTGTGAAATCAGCAGAGTATTCCACAACATATGGAATGTTTGATGGCTTCGGTAGCCAACCTCCTACGTAGGATTCCACGCTTTTTCCATTATTAGTAGCTGAAAATGTCAAAAAACAACAAAATCAATCTAGTCTTGTTAAAAAAGGTATGATGAACTTTATCGTTTTTTTTATTATTATAGGTACGTTAGCGGCTATAATCTCCGTCGGCAACATGGAAGACACACAAAATAGATTCTACCTTTTTAATGGGATAGAGATTGAACTCTTCACCACTTGGTTACGAAATTATCACTTGAATTAATTTGTTGGTGAATTTATAGTTCTATTTTCTTACCCTTTACTAAGAAGTAAGACCACTATATATCAATATATTTTGTTTTACTTATATTTGAAAATAAAGCGTGTATTTGTAACTTATCATTTAAATTAGGGTTTTTAGATGGTGAGTTATGAAGCCCGGATACGTGATACGGGTGCGGGTACGATACGATACGAGTATGTGGATACATAAAAATTTTAAAATTTAGAATACGATACGGTTAAAATACGTTAATAAAATTTTATACTAAGACTTATATGCATGCAAAATACTTGAAGAAAACCAACATTGATTGCTCTTCATTATTATATTACTAGACTCTAACCCGTGCGATGCACGAGCTTTTGTAGAGTTTCATATATAACTATCAAATTGATTATATTATTATTTTTATAGTTACATTCAATATTATGTTATCAAACTACTTCAAAAAACAACAAAAACAGAAGATGGACTGCAGTAAAAATGACAAATCAAAAGAAAAAAATATATATACAAAAGTCTTCACCAAGAAATTGGTTCTAACCGCAAAGGCTATTAAGTCTATAAAAATGAAAATGAACTGTTATGTAGTAATCGAAAGAAAGAAAAAAATAATGAACAGGAACTCCTTTGTGTAACCGAAAGAAAAAGAATAATAAAAAGGAACTGCAATAGCATTAATGACTTTAAAAAATGTAAAAAAAAATGACCTTTAGTACGGTATATTCATTTTGGAAGCAACGTTCTTTCAGTAAAAGTGGTAAAAGATTTAAAGTGTTGTCATGTGCTACCTGATTCAATTCCTTGCAGACTTTTTTTTTATAAAAATTAATAAGGTCCGCCAAAAAGGGCGGGATTAGGGTTATTAGGTTTAATTGCATGATGGTGAGAGAGATGAAAGTGAGTGAGAAATGATTTAGGGATTGTGAGATTGAAAGAAAGAGGACCCGAGATTTGTGTTGAATATATAAAAGTGAAGCAATCACATTTCATCAAAAACATTAGTGCCCTAGTGGTAAGAGTTGTGAATTGGTAGCATATGATATCTGGTTTGATCTCTAGTAAGAGTTTTTTCATAAATTTTTTTAAAACTAAAAATTAGATATATGAAAAGGTTAAAAAGCATGTCATTATGTGTTTCTCATGCAATAGAATTATAGAAAACTAAGAAAAGGTTTTTCCTTTACAATGTTAGTAAGAGAAACTTAGGTGGCCGAGTGGTAAAACATGTGTTGTGATAGCATTTGGTGCACGGTTCAACTCTTGGCAGGAATTTATTTTCATAAATTTTTTTCAAAACAAAAAATTAGGGTTAGTCATAGAGTTAGGTCAAGACTACCTAACATTTAGTATTATAAAGATTATAAAAGTCACAATTTTTTAAAAATAATACATGTGATAAAAAAAAAAATGTAAAGTTTTCTTATAAAATTGAATCAGATACATTTCAACTGAATTTTCACAACATTGTCTCACTTTTTTACTATTCATCTTTTATAAGATATGTATCTTTGAAGTATCTTATAAGTATCCTTGTGTATCTGTGGAGTATCTTATAAGTATTCGATCAAATATTTTTTTTAAAATTAAAATAATTAATTTTGATACTTCGTGGATACGTATCTGCGAGTATCCGTGGAGTATCGGTATCCGATACATATCCGATGCGGGTACGCCTCCATTTTGAAGTATCCGAACTTCATAAAGTGAAAGCCTATGTTGTTCTTTTCGAGAATTGTGGATATTTTTTTTTAGGGAATGAATTGTGGATAATTTAAAAGTTAATAAAAATTTGCCACATATAATTCATTAAAATATAAGATATTATTTATGTAATTTTTACAACACTTGCAAATTTATCCATGTGATTAATTTTTATGTTGGATAAATGATCCACAGCTTTACAAAGACTATACCTAGAAAAAAAAATCTTATGAAAATACAAATAAAATCTACTAATAGTCTGAATTTGGTGCATTGACTAGAACACATGGAGTTTTTCGATCTTAACCGTCTTATTAAATTATTTTTTTGAGAGGTGTTTCATAAAAAAAAAAAAAATTGACGAAAACAAACTTAGTTCTTATCATTTTTTTAACAAGACTTGGTTCATATCACTAAGGTACTGTTTCACCCGGTTTTTATTATACTTCTCTACAATTTTAAAGATAAAGTAGGTCAAACACAATATTTATTAAGTACTTACTAAAAAAATATTTTAAACATTTTTTCCTTTCAAAAAATATTTTAACAATTTTTTATTTATTATATATTTGTACAATATTTTGCCAAACAACTTTTAACTTAAAAATAGCTTTAAAACTAAAAAAATAATAAAGTAATCAAACAACTTTAACTTCTTTCTTAAAACCCTTAATTTTAACTTTATTTTAAAATAGCTTTTGGACTGTAAAAAAACCAGGTCAAACGATGTCTAATAATAGTTTAAAAAAGTTTAAAATTTAATTATAATAACACAAAAAATATCATTGAACGTAACTTTGCAAATCCTTTTTCTATCATTTATTGTAACTCTTCATCTCTTTCTTATAAACATCCATTGAAGATGTCCAAATTTGATAAAAGGTTAAATGTTGAAGCATAAATTTTTCATTAATATTTCATTACATAAATAAGTTAAAATTTCAATAATTATTCCATTATTTTTGTTTTTGCAGGCGTCTGCAGTGTATTTTCTTAAAGTTTAAACTTTTTTTTGGTGAATTCTTAAAGTTTAAATGTAGGTTTTATGCTAATTGAATTTACATGGACATACGCAATCTAAATTTCACACAAATATGGCAAATGTAGAACTTATTGACCGTACGTGAATTGAAACCCAAAATAAATTAATGTAAATATTTGTGAAAGATGTTCTTCGAAATGCAAATGGGTGGAGTATGAAGGAAAGATTGTTTGTGAGAAAAAGCAATTCATGTCACACATAAAGTGAATTATTACAACCACCGATTCAACTCAATATTTAATTCGGATTGAATTAGGCTTTGTTTGATAAAAATATGGGATAACCGGTAAGTTAGCTGATAATTTATATCTGATGTCTGATAGTTTATAGTTGATGACTGATAACTTATAATCTAATTAAAGTGTTTGGTAAAATTAACGATTTAATTATCTTTTTTTGACAAGCGATTTAATTAGCTGATAAATGTAAAATGACATAAAAAGATATTATTTATTCTAATCAAATTTTTAAATTATATTCTTAATATATATTTTATATATTATTAAATTATTACTTTTTACTAAAGTTTTATCTTAAATTTATTCCATTTCAGTTTTTATATTTTTCAAAAAAAATTAAAGGATAAAATTTTATTTTAAAAATAATCATACTTCAAAAAAAAAAGTATAATTTTATTTTAAAAACAAAAATGTTACAAGAACCAAAAAAGAGTTAAATAACTCGTCTATATTAAACAAAACAAAAAATTGTTTGTCACTTAAACTTAAACATAAGTACCGCCATTGGAAAGTGGAAATGTTAGTCATCCGTACGCTACTAGGATTAAGAAGCATTGAAAGCATATTACCTTCGTTTTAATTTATAATAAACGATAAATATGAGTTTTAATTAAAATGATAAGGGTAGAAATGGAACAAAAAGTGATAATCTATAAACTCAAACGCTACTTGAAATATCGTCTGGAAAATAAGCTATAAGCTCCTGAAATAAGTTATAAGCTCGTTGTAAAAAGACTATTACCAAATAAAAAAATTGTCAAACGAACTTATAAATTATCCGCTATAAGTTATAAGCTAGTTTTTTGGCCTTGCCAAACAGAGCCTAAGCCTTTCATTATATGGAATAAAAGGGAGGAGACAAGAAAAGAGGGAGACAAAGGACAATGGTTAAAATTTGATAAAGAATTAAGGGTGATTTTGTCAATTTGGGATGGAACAAAAATTACAATGGGTGTAATTAGTTAAATCCAACATATATTTTTTGGTCAAATAGTTTAATGACGGCACTCACACACATTAAGTATGAAAAAGTGAAGAATTCGAAGTTCGAACACCGATCCCTGTACATAATGTCTTTGATTGCTATCAAATCAGCTTCACTCACGAGATTAATCCACCATGTTATTAAAACTTTGCAAGGAGACTAAATTGAAACTTAAAATAAAGATAAATAATTAAAGTGTAATTTAGCTAATATTTTTGCCGTAAAAGTGACGTGTAAGTAAATCAATACTTTCCAACACATAAATACAAATGAAGGTTTATTTAATTTTTTTGGGGAAAAGAAAATTGATTTATTGCCCGTTTGGTTTGGCGGTGTGTGGTGTGGAAATAGACAAATTAGAAAACCAAGCTCTTACATTGACACGGTTTCTTGCCGCAATTTTGCAAACGCAAATCCTAACACTTAGAACAATAATCCTAACAAGCATTAACACACTATTTCACATGCAATTTTTAACGCACTCTTTTTTATTGGTCAAAATTTAGATGAGTCTCATCAAATTTATATGAGACCAACATAAATTAGTGAGATTCATGTAAATGTTAATCACCAAGAGAAAAATGTGTAAAAAAAGTATGTTAGAGAGTGTGATACTACTATAAAAAAAATGTGTAATGCTAGCCCTCCTCTATAGTTAGATTATCGATTTTTTTTTCTAACTAACTGTAATTAAGATCTTTAACCCTTAAACAATTTGAGTCCGTTGTGGGTCTATAAATTTTTTTTTTTACTCTAAGGACCTATACACCTACTATGAAATTAATCATCGAATTGACATGAATATCTGATTTTTTTCATTAGAGTTTGAACTATCTCTAAAATGGATGAGCCTAGAAATAGAACTCAATTTGGTAGAATATTGAATATTTTATTTTATAAATTTAATAATTATGCACGAACGCAACAAAATATTTAAACACAATCATATTTCATAATCAGATCACATTGTAATATTATTTTTATAAAAAAATATACACAAATATTTGTATGTGATATAACATCCCGTATAATTTTCTAGAATTTTATACAGGATGTTATAGCTGATACTGGATAATTAAACAAATTTAGTTGAATTACATGGTAATTTTAAGTCTTGTCTTATTTTTTTCTTTCAAAAATGTCCTTTCTTCTTCACTTATTTACTAGTTGCTACTAGGTGAAATTTATTATAATGCCTCTCTTTTAATTTTCAATTAATAAACATTTTCCTTGAAATTAAATAAAACAATTTTAATTATTTTTCTTCTCCATTGATAATAAAAATTGGGCTGTTACACGAGATATGATTGATTTTTTTTTGAAAGGTGTCGATATATGATTGAAGTTTATGTCCTTTAAAAAAAATTATTGACACTCAACTATTTAGAAAAGAAAAAATATATAATTCAGTTGATTTTAATTAAATTTTTTAAAAATAATTTTGATAAAGTCCAGTGAAATCAAATGAGTGGCCGAGATTCCACCGACTCTTCAATCACCGTAGGAGATCTACTCCCCGACGGAACTAGACCATTAGCTCACTCTCAACCAAAACAACTAGGCTACTCCTCCAATTGATTGTAAAATTCTAAAAACTAATCATCATTCAATAGTTTTGACCCTTTTAAAATAATTCTAGTAAAGAAAATCTTTAAAAATAAAATTCTCATTCTCAAAACAATAAATTAAAGTTACTAACTCTAGAAATATCAATAATTGAATTTATGATAAAGTAAAAACTCCTCCCTTATTTTTGTCAATGTAAAATTAAATCAATGATCCAAAAGTGTTTAGATCCGAGTATTTTTTAACTTAATCAAAATTTTGAGTTTGAATTTAAACTTTAGATCTCTTCATTTAAATCACACAAGATTTGAGCTCGATTAAGATATTTTATTTAAAAAAAATGTCCGAGTGTGTGGGACACTCCTTTTGTGATGAATTTAAAAAAGAAAAAGAGAGAGATGAATTGTAAGAGTTAAATTGAATTTAGGCTTAATTGCAGTTTTGGTCCCCCTATTTTAACCATTTTGCGAAATTGGCTCCCCTATTTTAAAATTCGACAGTTTTGGTTCCTCTATCTAATAATATGTCTAAAATATGGTGATTTAACATGTTTTAAATGAAGTTTTTAAGGGAATTTTCTTACGATTTCATCGATGTTGATATTTTTGTCAACTTCAGATCATATACCATGACATTTAAAACATATCACATCACCTTTTTTAGTTAAAAAATATGATAGAGGGACCAAAACTGTCGAACTTTAAAATAGGGATGACCAATTTCACAAAAAGATGAAAATAGAGGGACCAAAACTACAATTAAGCCTTGAATTTATTATAGAAGGAAGAAACAAACCAGGGTCAATGAGTTCACTAACAAGCTGAATCTGTATCCCTTGACCAACACCATTGATGAAATACTCCAACTGATCCTCAAGCTCCTCAACCATACTACCTTTCATTTTCTTTCTTATCATCACCACTGCTTTCACCTCTATCATTTCATCGTCGCTTCTGCCACCACTCGAGCTACCTTGTATCGAGCCATTGCTCACTTTGCTGTCCACCAGAGACGAGGTCGTAGTTTTGTTGTCTCCGCCGCTGATCACTGCTTGAATTTGAACGCTCCGCCGTTCAGATGACCGTGAAATGATTCTCCTCCGGTGCCTCCTATCGGAGAACACCGACGGCGATCGGAGGAGTAACGGATTAGACTTCACTGCGAACATGTTGACAATGCGCAGTGTCTCTAATACAAATAATACGTAGTAATATGCTTTCTATCAAAGAAAATAAAGAAAATAATAGTACATATTAATGCTGCTTAATCGACGTCGTCCGGAAGCTCGGATAGCTTTATTATTTATAATTATAAAATGCCAATTTTATTTTTTATTTCATGTTTTTAAAAGAATTTCATAACAGTAAAAATTAATTTTAGAGTAAAAAGGAATGGAAAGAATATTTTTTTTTATATGGTCTTGTTAACGAGTGCCCTCGAGACACTCTTTAAGCTTTCTAAATTAAGTAATTATTCTTTAAAAATGTCAAAGTTTTCAATTTTCGATGCACTTTATTACACAAACTTTTATAAAAAATTACCATTTAAAGTCTTTAACTACGTATGAAAGTACATACATCCATTAGAAAATGTATATAAATCAAAATAAAAACAAACCCTTCTTTATGATAGTTTCCACTTGTAGAAAAAAATGAAATGCATCACAGTAAAATAAGTTGAAATTAATTTATTTATTTTTTAAAAGTTCCATGACTTTTATCTGAGGTAAAATTATTCTTATCGTCCTTTAATATAATTTCATATAATGATTTTGTTATTTTTTTTTATACGTCATTTTTGTTCTTTTAATCTATTTGCATAACGATTTTCAATCGTCAAATCTAAAATTTATATGAAATATGAAAGAAGGACTAGAAACTTGAACACTAAGAGCTTGTGTCAAAATAAAACTATGAATTTGAATCTTAAAAATTCATTTGTAAATTGATCAAAAAGACAAAAATGACATGAAAAAATATAAATGAAGAAATCAATATCTAAAAGTAAGTTAAAGAACCCGATAATGATTTTGCCTTTATTTGAAGATAAGAAATATGATAGTATATACGATGAAATTATATCATCTCTTCGTTTTAATTTTTGACGAGTTTTATATACAATAACATTCATCCATGATATGTAGAAGATGAAGTTCTAACATCAAGATTTTTCATATTTAAGATGTGTGAGTATTTAAAAAAGGGAAATTCTTGTTTACCCATCAATAAAAGATGGGTAATACTACCCATGTTGAGTTGGACCAATCAAAACAATGTATTTATATAACATTAAAAATAATAGAAAACAAACAAATAACTTTGATTGGTGCCAACTCAACATGGGTTGTGTTACCCACCTTTTATTGATGGGTACTTAAGTTGTCACCTTTAAAAAATATTATATCAGAGTAGTGGGTTTCATAAGATAAGAGAAATAATCGTTAAACAAATTAGAACCATATATACTCATCTCTTTCAATATTTGGTGGTCCACTTAAGGGATAATTAATTTTTTTTGTCCGGAGTTAACGTGATTTTCTTGCTTTGTCAGTCATGATTGTCCTTCGAGTTCCACAATCAGTTTTTGTAGATGCTGAAAAGTACTTTCCATTGTCTTTTCATGGTGTGATGGTATAATAATGGTGACATATGAGAAGCGAAAATGGACTCCCATCCAATCCAATGGACAAAAACGTGAGAATCGCTGGACGCCTGGACCACAAGCACGAGCACTAATAGAATTAGAAGGACTTGGAGGAAAGATAAACGGCTCTTTTTAGATATTTTAAAATGAGTCGAATTGATCCGAATGAAACAAAAATGCACCAAAAATCTTTTATCTTATTTATTTGTAATACTTGGGTTATTTATCTTTTTTTGTTTCAAACCAATCATTTATCTTTTCAAACAGCCTTGTAAAAAGGGTTAAAATTGCAAGCGTTTGGAAAGATAAAGGATTAGTTTGAGACAAAAGGTTAAAGTTGCAAGCGTTTGGAAAGATAAATGACTGGTTTTGGACAAAAAAAAATAAAGGACCTAAATGTTACAAATAAATAAGATAAAAGATCTTTGATGTATTTTTGCCAACAAAATATAATAGAGTAAAATTGAACCCAGCGGATATTATAAACCGCCGAATTGAATGGAACGATGAGTTTAAGCAGAATGGAGCAAATATGTTTGGATTGAAAAGACAATATAATAAAATGAGTTATAATTTTTTTTATTTTATCTTAATTTTAAAATATAGAATTAAATGGAATTGAATCATATTTATATGACATGAATCTATAATATTTTTTATTTGTCAATTTATAAATTATACTATATTAATTCTTATGAAAAATCAAAATATGAAATATTTTATACGAATTTTGTTTTAAAAATGAATAAAATTTTGTATTAGTAAAACAATTAGATACTTAAGCAAGCAAATAGGACATAAAAGTCTAAAACTGATAGAAAATTTGTGGTTACAAAATTATATTTCCATAAAGAAAAAATAAACCAGTAATGATCACTAATTGAATGCATCTACTATATCAACATACTTGCATTGTATCTTCAATTGAAAACGACTTTGTAACAACCGAACATATTGCCAAGTCTGTCTCTGTTAGCCAACAAAAGCACTAGCAAAAATGTGAAACTTAATGGGAAATGTGAAACTTACTTACGAGAAGAGAGACCATATAAGCGTGTGAAGAAACAAAAATGTTTCTGAGAAAATAATAAGAAATAGGGACAGAACAGAACTGTATTTTAATAAATTAAAAATAAAGTAATTAATGATTCCATTTCAATCCTCCTAAATTGAAAGGGAACAAAATTGAGAATTACTTTCTCACATTGTTTTCTTACTTTCTCTCTTTATTGTTTTGATTTTTGTGTCAATACCAATATTTCTTTGTATATTTTGATTGTCTCATAAGTTGTCACACGACCAATCAATCGGTACACTCGTTGCCTTCTCTTATGATTCAAGGAAACCAACTAAAATCAAAACATTATGTTAGACACATAAGTGATCATAATATTTTGATTTTAGTTGGTTTCCTTGAATCATAAGAGAAGGCAACGAGTGTACCGATTGGTTGGCCATGTTTGATGCAAAGAATGTCGACATCATGAAGTTGTAGAATTTCCCTTCTACAGAGTTTGATCTTGTCTTGCTTGCTGACGTCTTTGGGGTGTTTATGCAACGAGTTACTTAATTTTCCTCTTTTCTCTCTTTTCTTTCCCTCCGATAAAAAAACAAAAAAAAAAAGAATGAAATATGTGTCATGCTAAAAGTGTTATATTTTGGATTTACTCACAAATTTTACATTAAGAATTTAAAACTAATGAAAAAGACTAATATAACGAACATAAGTGTTGAAAATTGGCTCAAAATTTATGTTGAAGTTTCTGCAAAATCGAGACACGGTTTGGGAAATCGTGGCGCGGTTTTTGGAGGAAGTCGCTAGAAATATCGTGGCACGATCCTGAAAATCGTGACACGGTTTTAGATTAGGTTTAGTATTGTACTATGTACGAAGCTTCAAATCGTGGCACATCCCAAGCAAATTGGGCAGGATTTCGCCTCAGTCAGACTTCTATATAAGGTTTCATTCTTCAATTTTTTGAGAGGGCTTCAAGAGAGAGAATCTTGGTAAACCAAATGAGGTAACTTTAGGGTTGAAGTCTTTGGTGAGAGGTTCTTTGGATTGGAAAACATTTCACAAACATCTTGGATAGTGAGATTTCATTGGAGAAAGGATAAAAAAAGCTTTCTTTATTGTTTTCTCTTGGGATTCATTGTGGATTTGAGTGACTTAAAAAATGGGTCGAAATTAGGATTTGTTTTTTGTGAACTTGTAAGCTAATTTCTTTTAACCTCTTTGTATCGCTCATTTCATAGTAGATTTCAAAGCTTCTCTCTCCCTTATATGTAGGATAAATTTATCCGAACTGGCTAAACAAATACGGGTGTGTTGATCCTCTCTTCTTTCTTATTTTTGTTGCTTTGGTTATGCTTGTAGTGTTGTTTCACACTTAAATCTAGATCTCTTTGTTGTTGTTGTTGCTTGAGAATATTTTGCAAGCTTTTTGATTACTACTTCCTTTTCTTCAAACATCTAAGTTTCATTGTTGTGATTTTATTATTCGAATTCAGAACAACAAGTTAGGTTAAGGGATTAAGATGGAACAAAAATCATAAGGTAATCAATAAAATTATAAAATAAGTTAAGAGATCATGTACTTAGTTTATTTTAGTTTTATACATATGTTATTATTTAACAAATGATAGGAATTTTATTTTTTAAAGAGCAAAGAGGTTGATAACTTTTCGAAATAAAAAAGCTCAAGGTTGACATGAACATCATTTACATGAAGAACTTGATCACAATAATATAGTAGTAGTTCTTCAAGAGTATAGTGTGTAAAAATGGGTCCTTACATTAAGATAAATCTTGAACTAAATTAATAAGTATTTTAGTTCGTCTAGTGCATCATCTTCAACACAGCTTAATTTAATTTAAGCCTAATAATACTATAGAACCAAAATAACACTGAAAGTTTCAATGGATCCAAATTCATTAGAACAGGAATACGGGTACTATGAATCGTTAGATTCAGTTCTACACATATTAAAACATGAGAAGAAAAAACACAATGAAGTTTTCTAAGAGAATGTATTAAAAGAGGAAGTAATTTCTAGAAAGGGGAACAATGGTGGCCTGAGAGCATGTGAGAACCACACCATCTGCAGTACATGTGTAGTTTTCTGGGTCCACAGTCCACACTTATTTTAGGAAGGGAGTCAATGATGAGTTTCATCTCTAGTTTGGTGAGCTTCCTAATATTGCACACACCTTTCTAAATTTGTTTTGTAAAGTTAATTCAATCTAAAGGAAAATGATTTATGTTTGAATGCATTGATGTAAAAATGAGTTGAACAATAAATTTGAGTGTAAAAATGAATTCTAAAATTAAAAGATATAAATTTTAATTTTATGTATAATCAATTGTAGAGACAATAAATTTTACTCGAAAACAACCAAACATGACATGTTATGATAGTTAACTTTCCCACCTGCAAAGTGCAAAGGGAGGCATGCAAATGCAGCGTTGTAGATAGTATCTTATTGTTTATATAATTGATTATTTGCCAAGAATTATTGTGGTTCAACCTAATTGTTTATACATGTGGTTCAATCTGAATTAGCCAAAAGAAGAAAAACCAAGAAAATTGCTTTTCACACTTCATAGAAAGCTAAGAAACATCAGTCTTTTACGTTTTTAACCCATCGGCAGTTAACTGCCGCCAGATCCTTTCCATCGGCAGTTAACTGCCCATGGAAAGGAAACCAGCAGCAGTTAGCTATTGTTGCCATGTTTTGCCTATATTTTCCAAAACTTCACATTTTTCATCTTAATGTGAACAAACACGATAAAATGAGTGAACAAAAACGATAAAATGACATGCGATTAAAATGAAAAAGCTAAAAAAAAGACAACTAATTTTTTAACTTAAAAACTGTTTTTAATTTTTTTAAAAACAGATTTAATTTTAACAAAAACTAATTCTAACATAGTTTTAATTTTTAAAAAAAAAAACTGATTTTAAAAAATCAGTTTTTTAAAAACATATTTAATTTTAAAAAAAACTGATTTTAAAAAATCAGTTTTTATAAATTGTTACAATTAGTTTTTGTAAAATTAAATCTGTTTTAAAAAAAAATTAAAAACAGTTTTTAAGTTAAAAAATTAGCTGTCTTTTTTTGTTAGCTTTTTCACTTTAATCGCATGTCATTTTATCGTTTTTGTTCACTCATTTTATCGTTTTTGTTCACATTAAGATGAAAAAATGTGAAGTTTTGGAAAATATAGGCAAAACATGGCAACGGCAGCTAACTGCCGCTGGTTTCCTTTCCATCGGCAGTTAACTGTCGATGGGAAGGATCCGGCGGCAGTTAACTACCGATGGGGTTAAAAACGTAAAATACTGGTGTTTCTTAACTTTCCATGAAGAGTGAAAAGCAATTTTCAAAAACCAATAGGGACCGCTTAAACCCATGCAGGTGCAACCATGTGAATTGGTAAGGTTATACAAGGATTCACTAACTATTAGTACCATATATAAATTATACCACTACACCTTTATCCAAAAACGGAGATAATAAGAGTACATATAAGAAAATGAGAAAGCTTGATTTTTTAAAACAGGGGTATACTTTTGCTATGCCAGTAAATTCTTACCGACCAATGTTCATATGCTTCTACAGTTCTTTTCCTGATGTAAATCCATATACCATGAAATATTCATGAAATTTGCAACCATGTTTTTTCAAGGGAATATCACAGGTAGTTCTTGCATTTCATTTTTCCCTTAAATGTTTTGGCCGAGATTGCCATAGGCTATAGCAAAGTGTAATTATAAACAGTTCAAAGTTCATACTAGATTTTTTTTTTCTTTACCTAAAAAATTCATGCTTAAATTGACAATGATAAAGCACCAAAAGATTTAACATAATACCTCAACTGAACTAACATATTGTGAGAATCCATTCGTTATGGCTGGACAAAGATGGATAAAACACAACAAACTTGCATTGTTTACCAAGGCTTTGTTTGCGAGTTTGGAAGGGAAGGGATGAGAGGGTTTTGAAAAAAAGGAAGAACAAGTTTAAATTGTGCCAAATAAAAAGTGATAGCAACATAACTTAACTGGGTTTCATAAGAACTTACCCACTGCTGCTAGCAATCCACTGGTGTATAATAGGGACATCTTTTGTCTATTCATATATATACTGCAAACATATAAAGATTATGACAGGCAAAAAAAATTGCACATCTAATAATCATAGAATAAAAAATATGTAACATTCCAACGGGTGAATAAACATGATATGCGAACCAAGAGAAAGATTTCATCTTGTTTCATTCATATACATAATTATTACGTCAAACTTCAAATACAAACTCAGCTAAGTAACTATCTCTCTCAATCTAAACGGGCTCGCAACCAAACAAATAAAGAATACTTTTATGAAAAGTGCCACTCAGATAAATATCTCAATCTGATGTCTGTTATGGCAGTTGCATTTTAAAACCCCTCAGAATTGTTTGACATTTAGTTCAAGGGAACTTGTTGACGTTGTTCTCTTTCTTTGTCTTCCACTTTGTCCTTTTTGTCCTCTCTTGGTAAATTTCCATGACAAGTGGGGATAAGCAAAAAGTATAATATACATTCAACCATTCAACAAATATCAGAATGGTACAATGCTCAGTCTCAGGGATTCTGTGCTAATCTTCTGATGTTGGCAAGAGACAGCTGCATCACGATGAAGCAGAGATAATATTAGAGCACATAAAAGGAACGAGATGTGGAAAACAGAAATGTCAGCTAATTCGACTCCCCATTCTCCGGAAACTTTTACCAACTACTTTGTCCCTCAACAAGCCAATATTACCATCTCCACAGGTATAACAGTCCTCACTTATTGACTTTACGAGCAAGAAATCGTTCTCTGGCGGCTTCGATTCTCCTTTGACTATCATCTGCAGCAGCAGCAACCTCAACATTCTTCTTGGGCAAATTTGGAATATTTCTCTCAGATTCCTCCACATCCATGCCACCACCACTACAGACAACGGAATTAGAGTCAGCATTGATCACAACCCCATCCCCACCTTCCACCCCAAATAAAGAAGAAAAAATTGACATCTGGAACATTAAAGATATTACATATATATTGTAGGAACATGAAGTGATTTGGACGAAAGAATTTTTCTGTTATATGTTCCAGAAGTTTCTAATGCCAAGAGAGTTACCTTAATTTGTACACATTTAAGGTATTAAGCTTGTTAATGATGGGTAAAACCCATTTCATCTCAACAGAACATACATTTCTCATGAATGGTCGTGGTGTTGCAATTAGCTCATGGTATACAACATAGTCTGGAAACTTCCCAAATTCATCAGAGCTCAATGCAGATGATGGATGTACCTGGTACGGAAGATTCAGGTAAGTCAGGTGTCTACAAACAAAGCATTTAGTTGGAATTGCAAATATTAGCTACTGGCTCTGAACTTTCACAATTTCACAGCAAGGCTTCGCCATTCGGTGATAGAAGCCCTTTCTTTTTTATGTTTTGTGTTGCATTTCAGCAATGGTCACTCCTTCAATATGGATTTCAGTAAAACATTAAAGATATGGCAGATATTATATTAAAACAACATGAAACAGAGGTACAGATAAATGTAACGGTTACATGCAAGAATAAGTGACTATGAAACTTTAATTACCTGGACTACTTGGCCTTGGAAACCCAGGGTTCGATAACCATTATGATGCATCTTTCTTTCAGCCAGCTGATTCGCATAGCCCACACATAGAGCCTTCCTCAAATTTCGATAATCCCTCCGGAACTCTTCCCCTTTTCCATTTGTTCTTATACCCAACGGTTCTATTGCAAAGTTAAGAAAATATATGTAAGTGGGAGAGGAATGAACATGTACAATAACTAGCTGGAAGACTCACTAATTTGAATGAAAAAAATGGGAAAAGAAATGTTAAAAGAGAAAGCAATTTTTCCCTACAATTTAATTCTACATTTTATTCCCTTTTTTGGAAGCTGTTAACTCTAATTTTGTCAAAAGATATACTCTTGCAACTGCATGATAAAGAACAATAATTTGTACTGTTATAAGTTAAAACTGAATATTGCTGTGTAAATTATTTGACCGCAAGAGCTTTAAACCCTATACACAAGAAAAAATAACAAAGTTGTTCTCATGGTGGCAATGTTTTATTGTCAAATCATATAACTTAGTTTTATGAGTAGTGCATATTTGGGTAGAAGCGCGAGTTTTATTATTGTTCACTCTTATTTATCATTTGGTTTGCAGCTGAAAATAAATCCTATACACTGCAGAGCATGCCATGCTTGGCAACTCTCCCCTGAAAACTTCTTCCCGTTAATGATATCGGTGCTGGGAAATTAACCATCATAATTCATAACATCCAAAAACATCATTCAATAGTATTTAATAATTAATATACTTATCCAACCACAACTAATTCTTACAAAATTATTTTTTGATGAATACTATCACACATCAAGCCCAATCTGCTAAAAGCAACATTTCAAAATTAATTCTATACAACTTAACCAAACTAGGACATATCTAACACAAGAACGATGAAGGAATTATATTATGCCACATGTTAATTTCACAGTTCACTTTAATTCTTGGCTTCGATTTAAAATGAGAGAATTTCACAGTCCACTTTTACTCTAAACTTCTTTTTTTTTTAAAAAGAAAATACTGAGATGGATTAACAGGCATATGAATGTGCCAAAAATAAGATGCTGGTTCTTTTTGCTACTAACATTTCCACTGCATCTGGAAGCGCATTCTTAATTTCATAAATGAAAATACTTGGAAAAATGAAAATACAAACCCTTAGCGATTTTCTGCATTATCTGAGATAACTGCTTACGGACATCTCTGGCAAACGACATTCCTCGCACCTTCATTCAGTTGATCCCAGAATAATTACATATATTATGCATTGAACAAATATAAAGTATATAAATGTGTGTGTGCCCGCTTACGCATATCACTTCATATCTTAGTACGGTATGAAAATTAGTAAATATAAATGCAAGTAGGCATGCTCATCAAGAACAAAAAAGGAATATGTTTCTTTCCCAATAACCCATGAGATTATTTCTTTTAGGGTCTGTTTGGGAGGGGGGTTTTGGAGGATAGGTCTATTTTAAATGTATTGAAAGAATACCATGATATACAATCAAATAGCAATTCAATCACACTTCATTCATTTTTAGAAACATTTTACATCTTGCTTAATTTAGAAGGAAAACAAGTCTTCCCCAATATCCCCCTTCCAAACAGACCCTTAAGGATATAGCATCTGAATTGAGCGTGAATATACATTCAACAAGGATATTATAGCCTTCTAACCTAGGTTGTCAATATCGGGTAGCAGTCGGCCTTGAAACTAGAATAGCAGAATACTCTATCGCACATTGCAGCTCAGGCTCTAGCAGCAAGGTGAGATGGCTGCAAAGGTGGTTCAAATGGCCGTCGCAAGGCTGGGTGGCTGGTTGTAGAGCTTCAGACTCTGAAGGTGAGAAGAAAGTGAGTCCAGGGTTGTTTTTGGACTCTCGTCTCGACCCTGATCGACAGCAATAGCGCCAAAAGGACCCCAGCCCCGTCTCTGTAGTGTTATGTAGTCAATGGTGGATAGCGGGTAGCGCCGCCAAGTCGAAGCTTACTAACAATACAAAAATATATACCATACACAAAAGCTAAAATATAGAAGAATACATGACATTTAAAGACATATTCATAACTAAGAGTGCTAAGAACACTCTTTTCAACACTCTCTAACACTCACTCTTCTATTTGGTTAAATCAATGTGGGTCCCACATTTTGGAAATGGCTCCCACACAAAGTGGTAGGACCCACATTGATTTTAGGCAATAAAAAAATCAATGTGGGTCCCACACAAAGTGTCAAGACCCACATTGAGTTTAGTCAATAAAAAAGTGAGTGAGCGTCAAAAAGAGAGGGTTCTTAGCATTTCTTTCATAACTAATTACCAAAGTTCATTGCTGCCAATATTCAAACCCAACGTGAAGGCACGAGTTTTAGCCTCCAAGGCTTAAATAACTCATAAGCGTTTAAAATAAACAATACAAGTGATTCTTTTAGTAGACCCGCTATATCCAAGGTGAGGAGGGGAGACGAAGCAGCACAAGGTAGGGAAAGGAGTTGAATCTATATCGGAGGAGAAATAATGATAAAACCCAAGAGTGCCCTATTTTGCTGCCATTGAGAATTTTAGGGTGAAAAGACCAAAAAGTCCAATAAAATATAGAATTTTACAAGAGATTTAGTGTAGTGGTAGCTGCATCGGCTATTCGGCAACTATCAAACAGTTATTTCGCCGTTATTGGTGGAGCAGCAGCCACTACTTAACTGCAGTGCAATGGGGTTTTGCGTAGCTCCTAGGGGCCTCTATAATGTCCCTTTCTTAAGGATATTTTGGGGTTTTTGAGGTGCCTCTCCTGGTCAGACCATGCAACATCACTGTTGGCTGCGATTTCTAGCCGTGATAGTGACTGTCATGGCTGCACCTCCAATATGAGACCAGGGTTGGAGAATCCTACCCACCAGCTGCTCCGCACTGCTATGCACAACAGCGCCACGTTTGACAACCTACCTTCTAACTTAAATTTTTTAACAAACTTCAATGCAAGAGTTCCGTCACATATTTATACATTTGATCATAGAGATGCCAGAATGCATGTCGGTACCTGCAAGCCATGATCTTTGCACCAACCAATGTCATAGTCAGTTTGATGCCAACGCTCGAATATCTGCAGTAATTGGATGTGGTCACCCAAGCCAGAACCATCAGGAAGGTTAGATATTGGACGTTTCCTCTTTTTCTCAGTTTTGCTGCACATAAAATGAATGTTGTAACCACTCAGTCCTTGCCAATGAATAGATGTACAAACCTCAAGAAAACAAAAGATCTATGTCATTTGTATATTTTGGGCTTTTATATTTTGTTCGGTTGATTTGTAGTAGCTATATTCAGTGCTTGTTTACACGGAATGCTAACGCCGTTCACCTTAGAGGGGAAGTTAGCATGAACATTTGAAATTGGACCAAACCAAGTAACCTGCACCTTTCCTTTCAAGAGTAGACGAGACTTGAGGGTATTTAAGTCATCTAAAAAAATCAATTGATATGTTTTTTATTCCTTTCCAAATTATTTAGCATGCTTGACTTGATGTTATTAAGAGAGTGTGACTATATGAGAGCATGAAAGATATTGTAACCACACGTTTTTTGATAAAGGGAGTAACTTTTTCAGTCTAATTGAAAATGTGAACACTAACCTCTGCCCTGGTAGCAATGCAGTTTCAGATGATAACATGGCAGCAACAGTCAAAGCCTCAGTTATGCAACCATAATTGTTTGCTTCCATTAAAGTTCTTGACAGGGATGGTTCTAATGGAAGCTCTGCATAGAATTGAGAAACAACTCAGGGAACCAAGAAAAGTACTCATTCTTAATATTTGGATTAGGAAAATGCATGGATAAAAAAAGAACAGGTTTTATGGTCAAAACTGAGAATAACTTTCCTCATCGAGCCTGGAAAGAAACACACTTCCATGAACATAATAGTGATAGAAAAAAAGTATAATAGTAAAGGCTCTAATCAAGACTAGCGGAAAGACGGGCACGGCGGTGTCTGTCTGTCCGATTTTCTTGCTGTGCTTCATTGTATATTGAATGTGTGTGTATACCATTATGTTTTATTGTATAATTTTTAATTTAATTTAATTCGATTGTTTCAGTTTCAAAATATTTATGGTATATGACTTATCTAAACTTCAGTTACAACACTCATGTGGTATTTTTTTTTAATTTGGAAAAGTATTGTCGTGTTAAGGAAAAAAAATTACAGAAAAATGTCTAACCAAAATTGGTAGTTACTGAAATAGTTTTGGAGTTCCTTTTATATGAAAGTATAGAAGTATAGATGATGAAGATAACAACATTGCATTATCCATGATTTCCCCGCCCCAATATTTACAGTTTAACACTAAAATGTAAAGAAATAAGTACCAGCCATTTTTCGTCCAACACTTGTAATTGAACCATTTTCATCAATAGCGTCAATCAGATATAATTGCTTCAAGGCATCTTGTAAGGATTCAGCTGCAGAAAACATGGTTACACAATCACCGAGTTATACTTGAGCAAAACCTATTAAAATGTCAAGGAAGGATGATGGAGAATGTTTTTAGCACAAGAAGTAATTACATAAAACAATATAAGCAAAGTACTAACCCGCACCCACCCCCAAAAAATGAAGAAAGAATGAATGAAAAGGTAGAGGAAAAAAGTGCCGAAGAATTGAAATTTCTGAGATAACATAAAAGCAACTTTACAGGATCAACAAGACTTGTTTAGTCACTTAATACTGCAAGGAGCAAAGGAGTCAAATTACATTTAAACTATAAAAAGATCTTACATGACGGAGAATCAAGGAAGTCAAATTTGAGAATGTCAATATCAGGGAGGTCCAATGACTTCAAGTAAAGCACACTGCCGACAAGAGAAGATCTCTGAATTTCAGGAACTGTAACGTCCAAAAACTCATCATGGTAGATTTGGGAAGGATATAGGCGGTAGCATTTCCCTGGTCGTGTTCGTCCAGCTCTGCCTGCCCGCTGATTAGCTTGCACTCTGCAATGTCAAGAAGTACATTAATTTTAAAGCTTATGAATTCATTATTTCAACAAAAAAAAAACTGTTGTGATAATTGTTAATGAAACAAAAATCCTTTTAACCAATGTCTATATAATTCTTTTGTTTAAAGTAATAAAAAATGACTCAAGATGCATTTAGTTAGTATAAACCACACTATATTGAACAAAATAAAACTTCATATATGGTTTGCTTGTGTATAAAAGAAAGAAAAAAGTATTGCATCAGTGAGTATATGCTTCATGCCACAATAAGATATGAAATTCTTCATTGCTTACTTGCTAATTTGAACAACATCAAGCGAATACATCCTACTAGATGGATTGTACTGCCTCTGCTTTACATACCCAGAGTCAATAACATACCTACATTCATAAAATTAATTTAAAACAATATTAGAAACTGCAAGTAGACAAGTTGATGTGCTTTATCTAAAGGACAAAATAATTGCCAAGATACAGCTAACCGAAGCAAAAGCTCATAAACACTCCAAATTACAATGGGCGAATTCAAATGGCAAGAAGGGCATGTTTCTTTTTGCACCTCAAAATGCGAAATAATAAATCATTTTGTGATTTTTTTTCCTTTTTGATCATTACAAAAAATGGCATCATGCATTTGAAAAAGCACCACACATCCTATTGCATGTGGTTTTTCAAATCAAGCCAAAAAGAAATAGAATCCATCACTGGCTACAATATATACTGAACATTTGTATTCTTGTTTTGCCAACAATATTTTCATCCTCTAATGGGTTCAACACTAACCAATATTCACAGAATTGATTTAATCGTGTAACTTGTCCGCACATATTCAATAAATGAAGTTTAGGGACCCAGGTTTTTCAAAACATTTTTAATCTCTTATCTGACCAAGACAAAAGTAAACAGGCTACAGAAATAAGAAGCATTTGATTTACTGCAATGAGTAATATCGGCAACAACAAAAACAATAATGTATAATAATTAATCTTCACAAGGATATATAACTTCACGTATGCATATATTAAGTTAAGTTTAAAATTTAGATTGAATTTAATATTCAACTAAAAAAACAGTGCCCTTACACTACACCATCAACAGTCAAAGAAGTTTCAGCAATATTTGTAGCAACAATGATCCGTCTGCAATTCGGAGGTGGAGGACTAAATACACGCACCTGTAAGATTATATAAGACATGCATGAGTTTCAAATACGCGTAGAAAATCCCTCAAATTTTCTTTAATAATATAAATATATCAAACAACAACAATTGTTTATTTTGTGTTTTTCCTAGATAAATATCGTTTCAAGAGTTCATTGCAAGCTAAAATGATTTGACATATGATTATGAAGCAAACAAGGCAAGTGACAAGTCGAAATAGGAAAGAAAAAACTAGGATAAATCCTCTCAAGATAGTTCAATGACAAATTATCTATTTATCGTAAGAAAAATCTTCCCCCTGATGATACATGAAGGAATTTCACACCTCTGTCGTCATTTCCCGAACCCGTGCAAGAGCACGGGATCTTTACTAGTATCCAAGAAAATTCTAGGCGTGATAGTTAATCGAGTTCACTGTAGACCAAACTAAAAGGAGAGGTAAGAATTGAGTGAGAGTGAAATTATAATGCCTTTCCGTATAATGTCAAAATAGTTTCTTTGTAATGTATTGGACATGCAACATTACATAAATTTATAGAAGGTTGATACCTAGAAATAACAGATACAACATGAGACACTGATACAAATATACAACACAATAAGAAATGGGGATACGAAAAATCTGGAAAATTATAGGACACGGCACAGCTATAATACTACATATAAAACTAGTGTATTCTGAAAATTAGAACGAGTCATTATGAACATAATGAAATCTTTAAATTTATCTAATTATTGTGGCATTCCCATTTGTATTGGTATAATAACTATTTGAAAATAAAACTAAAAATTTATGTAATACAATCAGAAGTGTCCGACATGGATACATGTCCAACATGGATAGGGCACAATACGAGTACTAATTCAAAGTAGCAATTCTGTGCTTCCCTTTTTTTTTTATAAAAACTATTTGGTGCTTCCTTGACTGATTGTATTTGGAATAAGCAAATCTTTCGATTATGAAGATTGTATAAAATTAAAAAACTACTTACCTGCAATTCAGGTGGCAAAGAACCATGTAGAGGAAAGATTATAGCATCCATGCAGGAACCTTCGTCGAGAGCACGGACTTTTTCTTCCATTTTCGATACCAACTTCTCTATGTCATCCTGCATATAGCTCATCAAAACTTGTTCAACAATTACATCATAATAGAAACTAAAGGATTTAAGATTTACAATCTAGAGTAGAAGTTATTATAGTGGAAACTCATATAACAAAAATGTTCACCTGTCCAGTCATGAATATTAAAATATCCCCTTCCGGTTGACGTATATGTATATCTGCAAAACCGATCCCTCGTGAAAAACTGGAAGAAACAAAATTACAGATACAGTAAATAAGACAGATGAAATGGAGTGCGTTGCAGTACAAGTCTAAACTGACAAAACTTGACAGCCTTTACTAACTTCCTACTTCAAAAGTTATCAGCCATTCAATCAGCAAAGGAGGAAAAACAAGTGAATATGATTGTTTACGTCTCAAGAACATGTGAATTTTGAAGTTCAGATTGAAAATGCATCCCTCTCTTAGCAGCTTTCAATAGCTTAGACCAGTTTTTTAGAGAGGTGATATGAATATATGTCAAATAGATATGTAACGCATTATCTTTTATCAATATGTAATAAAAAAGGCAAATACTTAATAACATTTTTGCAAAAATGTTTACCTAACTACAAATTTATTTACACACACAAGCAGAATACAATGTAAGTTAATTACATGTAGTATGATTATTACAGCCGATTATGTTAGAATGAAGATAGGGTTAAAATTTCACATCATACCAAGAGCTGTTTTAAGAGCTGCATCGAGATAGTTCACGGGCCGCTCCTTGCTATAAAGAACCTCAACAGGATACAACTTCCCAGGGATGTTCAGTACCGGGCAATCTCGAAAGAACTTCGATACTTTATCACCATCAAGCGTGGCAGACGTGATCAACACTTTGAGATTGGATGGACGCAGTTTAACCAAACGTTTCATGAGACCCATCAATATATCTCTGAACACAAAATGACAAATTGTATGAAACAACATATGTCCAAAATTCAAATGTATGAGAAGCTACTAAACACCAACACATACACTGGACATGACACTAAAACACCTATAATAGTTATAGAAAATAGTATAATTGAATATAATTATATTACTATTGGACAATAGTTCGTGTCAGACACCAGACACGTCTTCAATCTAAAGTGTCGGTGCTATATAGGAGAAAGTGTCTTACGTGTTCAAACTCCGTTCATGAGCTTCATCCAATATGATAACAGAATAATCATTTAGTTCAGGATCAGCTAGACTTTCTCGAAGAAGAACACCATCAGTTAGGTACCTAATCGAATCGAATTGAATCGAATCAATGAACAACTATAACAAACGAATTGAGAAATTGAGAAAGAAAGAAACAAGTAATTACTTAATGCGCGTGTTGCGTGAAGTTCTATCTTCGAATCGAATGGCGTAACCTACTTCTTCTCCAAGTTGAACACCGAGCTCTTGGGCAACTCGTCTGTGGAAGGAAGTTGAGTTAAAACGATGTCGTCGTGCGCTAGGGTTAGTTAGAAAGTTGAAAGGGGAATGAATACAGACCTAGAGACGGAGACGGCGGCGACACGACGAGGTTGAGTGACGGCGATTTTGGAGTAACCGCGGCGGTGAAGCATCTGAGAGAGTTGAGTACTCTTACCGGAACCGGTTTCGCCGATGATGACGACGATGGAGTTGTTTTCTACGGTTTTGATTATCTTTTCTTCGTATTGGACAATCGGAAGAGTCGTCATTCTTTCTTCTTTGAAACCAGCCGGTGGGAAAACAAGTTTTAGAAGCGTGAATTGAATTAAGATTTTCAAATGCTTTTAAAAGAGGAAATCAAGTTTGATCAGTCTTAAACACCGCTTTAATCCCCTTGGCTTATTTTTATTTTGTTTAAATGCATTTTGATCCCCTATTTTAACTTAATCAAAATTTTAATTCCTTTATTTTTAAAACCACTATTTTAGTCCCCTATTTTACATTTTTTAGGTTTTTTTAACAGTAATGCTAAATGGTGCAACATATATATATATATATTCAACACGAGTACTTAAAACATGTGGTTTATGGTTTTTTTTGGGGCAGGTTTATGAATTTTATTTAGCCTGTGTATTTCTTATATTATAATCAAAATAATTAACAAAAACATAATATCCCACATTCAAGATCTTCACTTGACATCTTATCTTTTTTAAGACTGCACTTTGGGTTGTTAGACACCACCATCACCTCACCGCTTCAGCAAGTGCTACAGTCACTTTTTTTGTTGAGATTATCTTTAATAGCTTAATATTAAGCACTTTTGGATCAAATAAATTTAAAAAAGACAAGTACAGAGAATGGAATGCAGACGTGTTTTGTGTGTAAAGCCATTCGTGCGTAACACGCGAATTGTTTTTTCGCACACTTAAGCATTTTCCTTTTTTTAATCCCCCACCAATTTTAGTGATTTGAACATAATCAAGCTGCAATAACTCTTTGATTTTCCTCTTGATACTCCAACCTCTAACACTTACGGTCCCTATACTGGTATCTTGAACACACTACAAGCAAGCAACCATAGTTCAAAGTATAATGTACTCCTAATCTTTTCGTCATCTTAACCCTTCTGAAGGGTCCCTTCATATAAACCCAACATTTATACCATTTAGTTTAGAAATTATTGCGTGGAGTGAGAAAGGAAAAGTAGATGAAAATTGAAGAAATTAGGGATTTTAGAAATTAGGTTCCATATTATCAAACCTGATTCATTTTCTTATTATAATTTAATTCATTTTTTGTTTTTTAATTATTATCAATTAGTTTTTACATTTTGTAATTAATTATTTATGTTAATGACATGGAAATTTAATTACCCAACACACACTGCCACGTTACCGTCACGTCATTAATGACAATGACAAATCACTAAAATTGGTGGGGGATTAAAAAATGTAAAATAGGGGAACTAAAATAGTGGTTTTAAAAATAGGGGGATTAAAATTCCGATTAAGTTAAAATAGGGGGATCAAAAGTGCATTTAAGCCTTTTTATTTTTACAAAAACAAACGATGTTCATTCATCCAAATTGAGAGTACATCAACATCGCTAAAAACGTAAATGGTGAATTGCGAACAAATCACAACACCCAAGTTAATAGCATACAACGACATAATGCCTACAAATAATATGATAAATTCTAAGTTACTGAAATACCCATGTTTCGGGATCTGCAACGTCGACGCCCAAATCATTGATTGAATTTGTAGTTGACTGGAGTTGATCTTTCAATATGAATCAAACAAACACCGCAACAAGACACGAAATCAAACGCCGCACAAGACGACAAACAACACAACGCCGCACTCAGACACGAAATCACAAAAAACACAAAATGAAAAACTTGATATGTTTGAAAACCACTTATTTAAATTGAAAGAAAGGGAAAAAAGATGTAGAGGGGTAATTCTAGGTCAAAAAATGATCTAAAACCACCCCTTCCTCAATGAATGAAGGAGAAAGAAAATTTAGAGAGAATGTAGAGTTTCTCTCACTAATTAGATTTTCATATATAGTAAGACCTACCGAAACCCGTATGGGTTCGGGAAAAGGATCTCCC
This sequence comes from Medicago ruthenica, assembly GCA_018208015.1. Classification (NCBI taxonomy): domain Eukaryota; kingdom Viridiplantae; phylum Streptophyta; class Magnoliopsida; order Fabales; family Fabaceae; genus Medicago; species Medicago ruthenica. The sequence goes on from CM031374.1 coordinate 80,942,381, forward strand.
GAATATTGGGTAGCTGTCGTTAAACCCGGCAAAATACTTTATGAAATGGGAGGGGTCCCTGAAAATCTAGCTAGAAAGGCTATTTCAATAGCGGCATCCAAAATGCCTATACGAACGCAATTCATTCTTTGCTTATTTTAAAAGTACAAGAAAGGTAAGTGGGCCTTTTTATGTAGGAAATTGATTTTGAAAAAGTGCATAATAGTGGGGATTTGAATTTCTTAAAACTACTCCCTTCGTCTTTTTTTATTGAAGTAGTTTATAAAAATCACGAGTATTAAAAAAAGTTGTTAGAGTAATAAAGTTGTCTTGTGTGACTATTGTTATATTACCCTTAATTAAATATATATTTAATGTGAACTTTTCATATACTGCGACAAATTGATAGTATTAATAAGGGGTATATTTAAAAAATAGTAATCAATGCATCTAAAAATTTGTACATGATATTATGTTTAGGGACAAAACTTTTTTTGTAAACTAATCCTATAAAAAGGATGAAGGGAGTAACTTTGTCAGAATTTGGATTTCCTCCTCTTAGACCATTTGTAATGGTGTAGTTGAACGAGTCTTTCAACATGTGGTGCCTTTCCAATGGGGGAATGAGTGGCGTTGAGAGATGATGTAGAGGAAAGAGATGTTGAATGCATTCAACACTACAAAGCCTGCACTGATCGGACACGTGGTGAGGCGTGATTGATGAAAACGGGCGCGTGTGCCACACGCGCCGACATGCGCGAGTGAAGAAGCAGGATTCAGAGAGAGAAGATGATTTTGGATTATGTGGTGACACGTGTGGTGATCTGATTGACTGGCTGGATTTTTATTATTTTAATAATTTGAACTCAATTATTTCATTGCAAATTAATTTTTTTAAATTTTTTGTTTACCAAAATTCATGATTTTTTTTGCTCTATAAATAGAGACTTGGTTCATTTGATTTGGACACAGAAAAAAAACCAAGTTTTTCATTATCTTAATCTTATTATTATCCTTCTATTAGTTTTCCTTTTGAAGTTTTAAACTTCTTTTTAGTGAAATGGATCCCAATAATAATTTCAACACCCATAATTCTTCTAATTACCCATTTAGCTACCAAAATCCCAACAATTATCAACATCCAAATCAATTTTTCAACCAACGTCCTCAAAACATGCCTAATTTTAGTTTTGCACCAAATTTAAATCACTTATCCTCTGTTCCAAACTTTAATCCATATTATGGATCTATGATGGGATATCCATCTCAAACACCCCTGTTTAATGGTTATATGCCAATGGGGAATGAAAATTTTCCGAGTGTTGGTGCACCTGAATTTCCTGAATTTTCAACACAAATAACTCTTGCTGGCATGACAAGTGCTAATGAAGTCACTCCAAATCCAGAGGATTCAACTCCTAAGAGCAAGAAAGCCCAGCAACCAGCATGGAACACTGAACAAAATTTGGTGATAATTAGTTGGTGGATTAAATATGGAACAAGCAATGTTGTCGGGAGAAATCAGAAAGGTGAAACATATTGGGGTAAAATTGCTGAGTAATGTAATGAGCATTGCTCATTCGATCCTCCGCGCGATGGAGTTGCATGCCGAAACCGTTTTAATTATATGAGCAAAATACTGAATAAATGGATTGGCGCTTATGAAAGCGCTAAGCGTTTGCAAGGAAGCGGTTGGTCGGAGAATGATATTTTGGCAAAAGCGAGGAATTATATGCAAGTGGGAAGAATATTCAATTTACTTTAATGGCATAATGGCACGCTCTCCGTGATCAACCATGTTATGGTAGTCAAGTATGAAATATTGGCTCAGGAAGTAGTGGATCTAAGAGATCTCACGACAGTGATGCATGTGGCTCAAACTCTGTATGGTCTACTCCTCGTCCAATGGGTAGGGAGGCAGCTAAAAAAGGGTAAAAAGAAAAGTAAGGAAGCTGCCTTGGAGGTGGTGGACAACGAGTGGGCTGAATTCAAACAATTCAAGGAGAAAGAGCTTGAACGATTGGACAAGATAGTGTTGGTGCAACAGGAGGCTAACCAATTGATGAAAGAAATTACTAATGCTACCGAGGAGAATCTCGATGATCGGAAGCAAAAGCTGTTGGAGATGTTGAGCCAAGAGCTATTTGGAAATTAATTTCAATCAAGTATTTGTCTGTATTCGGTCAAACTTGTCGGTGGTGTCAAGTCCTCAGCGTTTGCTTTAATAATTGTCAGTGATGTCAAGTTTGTAGTGTTTGCTTTAATAATTGTCAGTGATGTTAAGTCTGTAGTGTTTGCTTTAATAATTGTCTGTGACTTTTGGCTTTAATGTATGAGTTATTGTGTTTGAATATGTACCACCCAATTGGAATCTAATCCTTATCTGATAATTAACTCTATACAATAACTTATTTCGAATCCGTCAATGTCCACCACTCAATGTACTTATATACAGGGACTCATAGATACATACATTGAAGTACCAATATCCCAAATCTCATTCAATCTACTTCCAATATCACAAAAAACTATTAATGGATCCATCAGAATATCCTTTTGATATCGTAGCCTACAATAAAAAATGTGAAATGGAAGAAATTTATATCGCCAACCGATTCAGAGAGCGTCAAAACAAAATATTGGAAGACAATGCACCTCGTAGTAGAAAATATTTCAATAGAGATCATGCAGCGGCAAACCAAAGACTAATTGACGACTACTTTGCCAATGAGCCTACATATGACGATGCAATGTTTCGTCGTCGGTACCGGATGCAAAAACATGTTTTCCTTCGAATCGTTGGGGACCTTTCAAGTAGTGATAACTACTTCACCCAGCGAGTTGATGCAGCCAATAAAGAAGGTATATCACCCTCAGCAAAATGTACCACAACAATGTGAATGTTAGCATATGGTGTGGCAGCAGATGCGGTCGATGAATACATCAAAATAGGAGGTACTACAACATTGGAGTGCTTACGTATATTCTGTAAAGGAATCATACGATTGTATGAGCAAGAGTACCTGAGAGCACCAACCCAGGATGATCTGCAAAGAATACTACATGTAAGTGAAATGTGGGGGTTCCCAGGGATGATCGGGAGTATTGACTGCATGCACTGGGAGTGGAAAAATTGTCCTAAAGCATGAGAAGGTCAATTTACTAGGGGGATAAGGGAACCACCACAGTTATTCTTAAAGCAGTTGCATCTCATGATCTATGGATTTGGCATGCCTTTTTTGGATGTCTGGGAACGTTGAACGATATAAACGTTCTAGACCGGTCACCAGTGTTTGATGATGTGGAACAAGGAAAGGCTCTAAGTGTGAAATTCTTTGTGAATCAACGTCTCTATAACATGGCATACTATCTAGCTGATGGTATCTACCCTTCTTATCCAACTTTCATCAAATCGATTAGACTTCCTCAAAGTGAACACGATAAGTTATTTGCAAAAGTTCAGGAGGGATGTCGGAAGGACATCGAACATGCATTTGGAGTGCTTCAAGCTCGATTTAAAATCATCCGTGAACCAGCTCGCTTGTGGGACATAGCTGATTTGGGTATCATCATGAGGTCATGCATCATATTACATAATATGATTGTTGAGGATGAACGAGATTCATATTCTCAACGTTGGACCGATTTTGAGCAATCTGAGGAAAGTGAATCTAGTACACCGCAACCATACTTGATCGAGGTGTTAACCGGTTTTGCAAATCATGTGTGTGCTAGATCCGAGTTGCGTGATCCAAATGTTAATCACGAATTGCAAGCAGATCTAGTGAAGCACATATGTGCAAAGTTTGGAATGTTTCGTGATTGAAGATGATTTGTATCGTACTAATTAAGTTACTTGTGTGTGTGTGCTTAGTTTGTTGTATTGCATTTTAAGTTATTTGTGTGCCGCATGTTTAGTTTATTGTATTGCATTTTAAGTTAAGAAAATAAAAATAAATTATTTAAATAAATTTTGTTTTTACAAAAACACTAAAAAATAAATTGTTAAGTGTTTATTATTTTAATTTAATTATAATTGATAATTGTAATTTTATGTAATTATAAAAACAAAAATATAAAATTAAATAAGAATATGAAATAAAAAGTGGTGGGGTAGAGTGTTGAATGAAAAACCATTGTAGATGATATTTGTTGAATGAGTGTTGAATTATTATGTGGAAGAGAGAGAAAATGATGTGGAGTGTTGGAAATTGAAAAAGTGGGTGTTGAATGAGTGTCGAATGAATTTACCATTGTAAATGGTCTTATGTCAATCTTACGATGAGTTGTGATTATCTCTGAAGTGGAATAATGAGTAGCTTGATAAATTTACTCCTAATTGGGGTTGAGGGAGGGAGATCTATGTCTCCTTGCTACACTGATTCCTCTCTGTGTTTGAAGCTTGTCGAGGCTTTGATTAACAAATTCCATAAGCATGTTGTACTTTATTGCATGATAATTGTCTATTCTGTATTGTCCATACTATTCATGAATGCAATCAAAATGTTGATTTCATGGTTAAACTTGATGCTTCTTTCGACCATTAGCTCTTGATTCACACCTCTCCTCCTTTCAAATTTAAGGATATCTTTGCAACGAATGCAACATAAACTTTCTTTTTAAGATTGTAGTCTTTTTCGTTTTTTTTTTCCTTTTGTCTTTTGATTTGGTCTTGTAACAAAAAAAACAACAAAGATGCTGATTTGAAATATAATATTTCATCCGTCCCAAATTATATAATATTTTGATCATTTAACACAAATTAATAATTGTAATTAATGTTGTATGAAAAAGAGAAATTATAAGTCGTTTTACAAAATTACCATTCATTAATGATATAGGAAAAATAAATTAAAAAATTGAAAAAAAAAAGTAATAAATAGTTGATGGTATAGTAGGAAAAGTAGCATTTAATGCTTCATCCGTATTGTAAAGCGACTTATAATTTTAAACAAATTTTTCTCCAAAAAGACTTGTAATTTGGAGCGGGGGGAATATAGTTGTAAACTGCACATGTTTTATATCTGTAAAACCAAATATATTAACAGCCCGACCTTGGGAGAATGCAAACAGCTCAACCAAGTCGGACCTCCAAAATGTATGGGCCTCACAAAAATAAATTATAGCCTAATACCTACACCCCACTCAAATAAAAAAAACATATGTTCATTCTTTTTCTTTCTTCATCATTTGAGTTTCTTCTTCTCACTCAACACCTCACTTTTGCTTAATATTTTTTTTACTTCGTTTCATGTTTAGAAGTTCTTCTGATTCTGATTTTTTAGTGAAGCTTAACTACAAAAATTTTGTTATACGTTGTTTAATGCTTATTAGTAATTACTCCCTCCGTTTCAAAATACATGTCCATTTTGGAGAAATTTTTTGTTTCAAAATACATGTCCATTTGATAGTTTAATGATACATTTTGTCTATTTTACCCTTGCCTACCAATTAATTGGATTCTAGATTTTCTCCACAGTAATTATTTTCTACTTATAAATGTTGACCCAATTTTAAGTGGATTTACTCATGCACTCTCCCAAGAACTTGTTTAATTAATTTTGGTATTGGTATTGGGAGTAATTATGAGATGGGATAAATAAATGTAAAATGGAGAAAATCAAAGACAAGGGTATAATAGGAACTTTTGTGTCAAACTAGCTTGTCCTTGGTTACTGCAATTTCTCTAAAATGGACATGTATTTTGAAACGGAGGAAGTACTTTTTAAAATTTCAGTGTATAATTGCTAATTTTGTTGAATGTTGCAAATATATGTTGAATGTCGAAATTTTTGTTATAGGTTGAATGTTGGAAAAATATAATCGCTAATTTTGTTATATGATGAACGTTGAATGTTGACTAATTTTGGTATATGTTGATAATATATGCCTCCTAAATTTCATGTTCTACACTTTTTTTTTTCTTTAGTCTTCCTCTATGCCTCCTAAATTGCCTCTTAGGATTAAAAAGTTTTAAAAAAATTGCGTTTTTATTTTAAAAAAATACATTTAATAATTTTTAGTATTATAATATATAATATAAAATTCCTTAAATAAATATAATGTAAATTACACACACACACATATATGTATGTATATAAAAAGGGTTGCTAACTTAGATCAACTTAAAACATTAAGATTTAAGTTAGCAAGTATACACCTTTTCATTTGAATATGGAAATCTATTGCCACTAGGCACTAGTTTAAGTTGGTTATAGCTAGAAGACAAATATGTAAATTTGAATATAATGTTTCTTATTTTACACTCACTATGTTAATCACCAACTTTATTTATGGACCAACAGAATTAATAAACCATTTTTTGTATACATTTGTGTTTATTAATGTTTATTTTGACTTGTTTCATGTTTATAATTGTGTGTTTTCTAAACATAAATATGTTTATAACAAATCGAATCTAAGTTATCAAAGTAGATGTAAATTAATCACTATTTTTTTTTAATAAAAGTTACAAAAGTAACCATCAAGTTATTAATTTTAAATAATAAAGATGAATGATAATTTTGTTCAAATAAAAAGGTAAATACTTGCTAAGTTAGACCTTAATGTTTTTAGGTTGGTCTAAATTAACAGCCATTTTATATATATATATATATGTGAGAGTTGATAACTACTCTTACCTAAAACATGAATGAGTAAGTTAGTAAGTCTACTCCCACTTGATTTTTACCAAAATATCAACTTATACCGTTTAAATCAATTTTAAATGTAAGGGTATTTATCATAGCTTTAGGTTGTTGTTTCTCAATTAGACTTCTACCGTGTTCACAAAACATAACTGTTAGCCATAGTTTTATGTTGTGCTAAATATTACTAAATTAATTAGGTCCACCATGGTCTAGTTACCTATTCATGAGTTTCCAATTTTTATCACAAATTTGCATAAAAAGAATTTTGGACATACACATACGAGGGCACTTTGCATAGTAGACATACAAGTACAAGGAAAATATGTTTGTGACATGTTTTTCTTTTAACAAAATAAATGAAATTGACTAAACTACCTTTAATACAAAAAACAAGTTTTTTAATTATCCAAAAATAGTGACTTTTATATTAAAAATTGTCTAGTTATGAATTTTATATATGTTTGATTTGCATCCAAAAATACTTCGTTTCTTTTTAGTTTTTACTGGGTGGTTCTTTAATTTGGTGGAACCACCGTGCCAATTCATTGATATGTTAATTGAAGTATAATCATGTTGGTTATAATTCACCTTCTTCAATTTTTGATTAGTTTTTATTAACCATTATACTATGCTTTTTTACTGTTAAAAGTGCCTAATAAAAATATTTGTCACAGCTTCGTGTTGGGCCTTCATAGTTGGAGGGGTGATTGAATCACACCTACGACTTTATAATGGCTTATGTGTTGAAGTAAGCAAGCAAGAGCTCATAGACAGATCTGCCAATGATAATGAATTTGGTGGTCGGCTGGAAAAGGGTTTCGAGTATGTGCAAGAGAATGAAATTTCAATGGAACTAGCCCTAACACATGTGCAACCTACATGTAAGTTATATAACAATAATAAAAATCAAATTTATAATATCAAATAATGTCATTTAATTTAGTTTGATTTTTATATGTATTTTTTAAATACGTGAAAGTCATAAAAGTTAATAAAAATATCTTTTATTTTATCATTTATACACATTTAAAAATAATGTTATTTAGTTTAATTTGGGTTTTATAGAACAAAAAAGTATACTTATGTTACTAATGATTTATTTACTTAATTAAAAAAAATTCAACATCATTTTATTTTTCATTACTTGTATGAAAAAAAAGATACGTGGTCAATTTAAAAAAATGTCTATTTGCTACTCTATAATGATAGATTGTCATTTTTTATCGAATAATGCTAGTAATACACTTTCAAAATACTTATTTTTTATTTTTTTAATTCCTACGGATACCACCAAAATTAAATGAGAACCACATTATTAGGTGGGAAAACATGAATTTTAACTAATAAAATATAGTATCTTGAAAAATGTGTGTTAAAAGAGTGTATTGATAACACTTTTTTTTAATCAATTACAATAATATTTTTGTTGATCATATGCAGTCTACTATTCTTAAGTATAGAAAGTTCTTTTGAAAGGTCTATATGCATAGAAAGTTAAAAATTGCTATTAAATAGTTATTTTCTTATCTCTCTTATTTGTTCTCTCACATAAATAATTCTTCTTCCTTCTCCATATATTCTTTTTTGCCATTTTTTATTTTTTACGATCTAAGTCTCATAAATTGTGTGAATTCCATGAGCACGTAAGAGAACGAAGTCGTAAAAACTTGAACTGTTGAAGGATTTCTAATTTGATAGTCATCAAAACACTAGTATAAAAAATACTTTTTAGAATCTTGCTTAAGTCGGTTCGCGCTGCCACCCGTCTTAACAAGCGACGCGATGGCAGTTTCGCAATTCTTTCAAACTTTCTTAAGTCGGTTATAAGATTACCCGACTTAAGGTTGATAGAATAATGAAAAGAATTTTTTTTAATAAATTCCTTAAGTCACTAGGTTGACCAACTGATGAGGTGACAACAATTGTTGATGCCGTCAACACTTTCATTAAATGGCCAAAAAGACTTTTTAGAGTTATTGCTAATAAGGTTTTTATTATATTTATGTATATCACTATTTACACTTGAGACTGTTTAGACTTGTGTAATGTCTTATCATAACGATTTAGGATGTTGATATATCTATGAAAGTTGATGTTCCACCAAAAAAGTCGGAACATGTTTGTCAAAAATTGATAGTGAAGACAATGTATATGGAACAAGCTTTGAAGTTTAAGGCTCAACATGGTGGGATTGATATTGAGCTACCAAGGGACGATATCATGGACTTGTGTTTGGGTAAAAAAGAATTACACTTCACTATTTTGCAAGTGTGACTGACGTAATTAAGTATATTCTGTTTGTAAATTTAATGGCCATTCAATTACTTAATTTTATTAATAATGTAATTTTAATTTGTTTCACTGTCTTAGGTATCTACACCGTCGTTGTGTTGAATTGGGCAAAACTGACATGTACGGATTTCTTGATCCATACTACACTCTTAGTCAAAATGACCAAATTAGTGTTCAAACCTACATTCAAAACACGATGGACCATAATAAAAAGGATTTGTACCCAGCTTCTTACTTTAACAAGTAATTTTTTTTCTCTTTATATCCAATCACTTGTAACAGATTTTTGTATTAAATAACAATTTTTTAATTGTATTTACCGATTAAACGAACACATTTGTCACAGTGAGGAAGGAGGCAGCAAGGAGGTCACAGTGAGCAACAGACTGAGCAGCCACAGATGATGGAAGATGACCCAGCAACTCAGATGCCTCAACAACAGTCTCTCCCTCCCTATTTTAGTGAGTACGTGTACAATATGGCGAATTGGGCTCAGGACATTTCGTTTGAGATGAGGTTCCCACCACCGTTCTTTCCGCAACCGTTCCTCCAGGCAGCAGAGCAGCATCGACAGGGTCCTTTGCGGACTAATGCTTTTGAGAGATTTGATAATGAGGAGGCCATGGAGCACTACTTTGCGGAAGAAAGAGAAAGAGCAGCAGAGAGGGAGCAGCGCATTAGAGCATAATACCACAGAGTCCGAGATGACGAAGCTGAGCAAACACATTTGATGTTTCAGGATCTGAGCCAGTTTCTACCATCTGGACCAGGAGGATTTCAGTGACTTGGACACCTTGTTTAGTCCAAAGTTTTTTTTTTTGGTTGTTTCTACTGCATTCAGTGTATTTTTGAATTTGCTTGTTATTTGCTTCTGTTATTCACTGTTGTTTAGAGTCGAACTCGAAGTATGTCATGTTTGTAGTGAGTCCCCATTATTTGTAATGCATCTGAACTTGTTTATTATTAATGAATTAACTTGTTTTGAATTTTACCAGTTAGTAACAAAGATTTCATCAATGGTTTGTCAAAAGTTCAATGGAGGTGGTTGCTTGCATGAAATTTCAAAGGGAAATGTACAGCAAGAAAGGATGCTTAGGTAGCCACAACTTCCAGAGACCTCAGCTTGTAAGGTTAAGCCTAAATTTATTTTTCAATTTTTACAAATGAATGTTCCGTGCAGACGCTATTGCTAGGACTTGCGATTTTTCTTTGCTATTAATTGGTTATATTGTGTACACACTAAGGCAAATTGCTTGTACCTAGAGCCTTTGAAGCCAACCTGCGTTTATATTTAATTATCCTTTGTTTAAGCCAAGTTGAGCCATTAGGTTAGATCCCTTTGTTTCGGTGACAGACCACATTACAAGCCCAGAGACCATAGGAGGCAACCCTTTGTTTCGGTGACAATGGTGTTGAATGACCCTTGAGGGTCGTCTGAAGTCAAGCTAGTGACGGTAAAGAAGCGCTGAGTGGGAGGCAACCCACTGTTTGAGTCAGGTATATTTCTCAACCTTTATGTTTATTTTTATTTAAAAAAAAAAGAGAAGAAGGTGAAAAACTCAAAATCGGGGGCCGATGCACTGAAATCGTGGCCCGATTTTGAGATAAAAACTTGGCCTCTGATTCGCAAAAATTTGGGCGTCGAATTTGACATATCGTGGCCCGATTTTGCAAAGTTTGAAAAAAAAAATTGACCGCTAAAACAGATTGGCGGCCGATGGTATTAAATCGTGGCCCGATTTTGAACAGTTTTTGAACTTCAGACCGTTACAGATGAAATCGGCGCCCGATTTTATTAAATCGTGGCCCGATTTCAGTTTTTCTATAAATTTGCACGAGGGTTCATGGTTTTTCACTTCATTTTCACATACTGTTACTCTGTCAAATTTTTTCCGAGAGCCACAAAAGCCCAAATCACTTCATCTTCCACTTCTCATTAGCATCTGTACACACTTCAACCACCCCAAAAACCAATCTTTGACCATTCACCACTCATAAATTCATAACCCTTCCTCACAAAAAGCTAACCCAAATTCCACCATTTTCATACCATTGCCTTACTCTATCACAAATGGCACCCAAAACCTCCAAGAACACCAACTTGGCCGCAAATAAGAGAAGACGCGGAAAGGAACCAGAGGGAACATCCACTGACCTTTCACCAAATCAACCACTTACCCAACCGCCATCCTATCAAAGATTCATCGCCGAGAGAGCAGAGGAGAGGTTCCATAAAATTAAGGAGTATGATTTCACAAAGGAAATGGGTTTTGATTTTCCGAATCTGACATCTTATCCCGTTTTTGAATCAACAATTAGAAGAAGAGGGTGGGAAAATCTGGTCAGAATGGTGACGAAAACAAGCAATAAGAATCTGGCTTTGGAATTCTTTGCCAACGCTTTTGATCAAAAGGAGCAAGACTTTGTGTCCAGGGTAAGAGGAAAGCTGATCCAGTACAGGCCGTGTGATATCAATTGTGTTTTGGGGATTACTGCACCCGAAGAATGTGATATGGTGCGTAGGAGAGACCCTAGGAGCTGGCCGGATACTCGTGCACAGTGGGATGAGTTACTATTTGGTTTAATGAGAGAGGGTACAAGGTGGAAAGGGCTGACAGTGAAGCCGCATAGGATCAACGCTGCAGATTTGTTACCAGAGTACAAAGCATGGGCATCTTTCATTCTCTCCACCGTTGAGCTCACCTCCAGTTCGGCCGAGATGATAACGTCGAGGGTTTTTATTCTGCTGTCTTTGATTTCTGATGGGGAGATTGATATAGGGAGGTTGATGTCAGTCAGTTTGAAGAACACCGTGTCTTCAAAGAAAACTACTTTGGGACACAGTTGCCTGATTAATCTGTTGTGTCAGGATGCAGAGGTCCCAGTTGAGCCATCTGATATTTATATTAAGTCGCAGGGACCGATTAACGATGCAGCAATGCTGATGTATGAGAAGTTGCAGTTGGATTTTGAGAGAGGAAAGAGGCAGCAAGGAGGTCACAGTGAGCAGCAGACTGAGCAGCCACAGATGATGGAAGAGGACCCAGCAACTCAGATGCCTCAACAACAGTCTCTCCCTCCCTATTTTAGTGAGTACGTGTACAGTATGACGAATTGGGCTCATGACATTTTGTATGAGATGAGGTTCCCACCACCGTTCTTTCCGCAACCGTTCCTCCAGGCAGCAGAGCAGCATCGACAGGGTCCTTTGCGGACTAATGCTTTTGAGAGATTTGATAATGAGGAGGCCATGGAGCACTACTTTGCGGAAGAAAGAGAAAGAGCAGCAGAGAGGGAGCAACGCATTAGAGCATAATACTACAGAGTCCGAGATGACGAAGCTGAGCAAACACATTCCATGTTTCAGGATCTGAGCCAGTTTCTACCATCTGGACCAGGAGGATTTCAGTGACTTGGACACCTTGTTTAGTCCAAAGTTTTTTTTTTGGTTGTTTCTACTGCATTCAGTGTATTTTTGAATTTGCTTGTTATTTGCTTCTGTTATTCACTGTTGTTTAAAGTCGAACTCGAAGTATGTCCTGTTTGTAGTGAGTCCCCATTATTTGTAATGCATCTGAACTTGTTTATTATTAATGAATTAACTTGTTTTGAATTTTACCAGTTAGTAACAAAGATTTCATCAATGGTTTGTCAAAAGCTCAATGGAGGTGGTTGCTTGCATGAAATTTCAAAGGGAAGTGTACGACAAGAAAGGATGCTTAGGTAGCCATAACTTGTAAGGTTAAGCCTAAATTTATTTTTCAATTTTTACAAATGAGTGTTTCGTGCAGACGCTATTGCTAGGACTTGCGATTTTTCTTTGCTATTAATTGGTTATATTGTGTACACACTAAGGCAAATTGCTTGTACCTAGAGCCTTTGAAGCCAACATGCGTTGATATTGAATTATCCTTTGTTTAAGCCAAGTGATGCAAGTTCTTTCTCACATTACATTTTCCTATCTACACGTGAGTATATTAGGATCGTCTCCACAGGGATTTGCGCGATACCTTAAACCATTCAACATCGATTATCATTTTAAGTTAGGGTTTTATCGTTTGTTCACTAAAAACTACTCGACTTTAAAATATAAATAAATACGACGAGTAATAGGGCATAAAAGTGTCGGAATCAAAGTTCATAAATCAAGCATCGATGATGTTCTAATGATCATTTGTATATGGATTCTAGTTTTACTCCCTTTTTAACGATATTATCACACATCACTCGACAACATCATTCATGTCCAAATAAAGTTGTGAGATCGATCGTATCGTTTAATCGATGATTTCTCAATCTATTAAACGATCCAATAGCATTAAGTCTTGATGCTTTAAGTGATTATCAAAACATAATTCTATGTCTAGAACTCTTGTTTTAATAGAAAATTGTTCTAACCCTAGATTTAAATGTATTTTTCAATAACACTAAATCATACATAAGATTGAATAACAAGAATAAATTTCAATATGATATAAAACACTAGAATCATATATTTACATGATCAAAAGATTACATCTAGCTTGATTCATTACCTCTAATCCCAACAAAGGAGATTTAGTTGATCATTTTCATGTCAACAATACAAAAGTTGGAGAAAAAATGAAGATCATGGCTAAGCTTTGATTTCTCAAAAACCCTTAGGTGATCTAATCTTGATCCCTTTTGTCCTTTGAAGTGCACCTCTTTTTTCCCTATTCTCTGGTCTGAAATCTCTAAAATATGTTCTTAATAAATGCTTAATAATATCAGAAGTTATTAACCTAAAAGCTGAAACAAAGCTTAAATACTAAAACTGATAAGTGACATCTCGCTCGGCGAGATTAATTTCGCTTGGCGAGTTTAACTTTGAAAAACTCCTGAAAATCCCTGCCTCAACTCGCCATTCACTCGCCAAGCGCTCGCTGGGCGAGATTCTTCATTCTTCTCTTATTGATTTCTTGCTATTGTCAAGTCCTGACTTGCTTTTTCCTACACAAATGGGGAAGAATAAGGCATACAAAGTATAATTGGCATTTATTCATAAATTCCATGTTTTTCCTAAGATAACTTGCAAAACAAGTAACTAAAAAGCCTTGTAAAAGACATGAATTTATTCATTTCTTGCCACTTATCACCAAGTTGAGCCATTAGGTTAGATCCCTTTGTTTCGGTGACAGACCACATTACAAGCCTAGAGACCATAGGAATATTCACCCAATGTATATTGGAGTTAGACATTGTTTGTTTGTTCTATCATGAAAAAGTTCAAGTTTGGGGTTGCTCATGGAACTAGCAACCATTTAAGTTTTGTAAGGCGTAATCCTCTCGTCCCTTAAGGGTAACTTGTGTTGTGTATTGTTGTGTAAACCAGTAGGAAGATGCTTAACTCCATTATTGTTGAAAACCTACTTTCCAAATGATCCCACCTGTAACCTAAGACCCATTATAACCCAAAAAAGTCCTTAAAAGTGTATACATAATATTGACCTTGATTGATGCTTAGAAACTTTTCAAGTTTTGGTAATATAGCAGTTCTCCATGTCGACTGTGTGAATCTTGTAAATTTTCAATACTGTTGCGTGAAGTTGTGGAATGGGAGTATTACCAAGCAAGTTAGCTAATCAATTGCTAACTAAGGAGATGAACTTTTGACATGACCATTGGTGAAGTAAGTGTTATTTACTGTTATTGTTCGTTTTAAGTTGGTTCCTTGAGGACAAGTAACGGTGCAAGTTTGGGGTTGTGATGACATTTTGTTATCTTTGTTTTTGTTAGTTGTTTTCTTGGCATTTTAGGTTGAGTCCAAAGCTATAATGGTCGCTGAAGCTTAAAAATAAAGGAAAATAAGGCATTTGAAGAAAGATAAAATCGGGCCACGATTTCATACAATCGGGCGCTGATTTGAAGAATGTTTCAGGGCTGCCAAATCGTGATTTTTCGGGCGCCGATTTGGTGGGCGCGTCAGAGCTTCATTTGAATTTTTATGAGTTCGGGCCACGATTTCAGTGCACCGGGGCACGATTTTCGTTATGTCTATATAAGGGAAACGTGTTTCTGATGTATGGGTTCAAAATTTTAGAGAAGAAAAGGCATAATTTGGATCTGAAGAGCTTGAGAATAGGTGGGAGACCATCAAAACTCATAGTTAGTCATCCATTTCATGTAATGAATCTTTCTTTTGAATTTGTTGTTCGTACTTTAGCTATGAGTAACTAGTTCTATTGTGGTTGAGCCTTAGACGAATCTGATGTAATTGTATGGCTTCATGAATTGTATGAACTCCCTGAATTATCAATGAAAACCTAGTTTTATTCATATTTCCTTTTGCTTAATGCTTTTTATATGTTTCTGATTGACTATTAGCACTAGCTTTCTTGAATATATAAATCAATTGTAGACTTTGAATGACCACTAGTCATGGCTTTTGAATATGATCTAGGAAGTATGTTTAATCTAATTAATTAAGCTAGAGATAGAAAATTGTTAGGTTATAATTAAAATATTAACGTACTTTGTAAAACCTCCAACGGATCTATCTCACTTAAGAGATTAAGGGATAATTACCTTAGGAGAGGGTTCTAGGCCAAGAGATTGGGTGGAACCATTTTGTTAATCTATCGTAAAACTGGGTAGACATTGTTAAGAAAGGGATGCAATTCATCGTACAATAACACTAGAGGATTCGAAAGGCTTAACCATTTTTCTCATAAATTTCTAAATCAATTTACTTGTTACCATCAATATTGTTCAGATTGTTCAAACAAACCTTATTTGCCTTGTGCAACCCCTCTATTTACACATCCTAAATACTAACACTGTTGCTAAATTGAATTTACAATAGTCCCTGTGGAAACGAATTTATTTATTACTCCGATATAAATTAGTACACTTGCTAATTTTGTATCAGCAGGATAAAAAATGGAAGCATCTTCTGCATGGACGCCATAGGAAACAAAAACTAAACTTTTTAAGTCGGTTACAACTGCCCGACTTAAGAAGTAAATATCTTAGGTCGGTTTAATCTGCTGCTCATGGTCTTTGAGGCCTATACTTCCTAAGTCGGCTCCCAGATAACCGACTTAAACCATGAGGCCTTAAGTCGGTTGCAACATCCGATTTAAAAAGCAAAAACTTCTTACTACGGCTGCTATTAGGTCGGACGCGCGCCCGACTTAAAAAGTCATTTTTAACCGACTTTAAAAAGGTTTTTTGTACTAATGAAAGTCCTTTCATTAATGTCTCAAAAACTCCAATTAGATAAATCACAAAAATACTAAACAAAAATTCATTCTAAAACATAACACATACCACCTCAATTATTCTTTATGATCTAAATCAATGTTGCAACACTAATATAAAAAAATCCATAAGTAAAAGAAAAATATTTTCAATAAAATTTGAAGTGATGAAAAGCCATATTGAGAAATAGAGTTGAAGAATATAAAAAATGTGCAATAGATATTCACTAAAACAATGATAAGTAACAAAAAAATAAAACAATCACATGAATAATACGAAGAAAAGAAGTAATCAAAGAGATGTAAAAATGAGAAGAAACTGATGGCTAGACATAGAGCTGTCAAAACGGGCTACCCGGCCCGTTTCGGGCCGGCCCGAACGGGTTGCGGGCTTTTTAGGGCCGGGCTGAAAAGCCCTGTTTAAATTCGGGCTCGAATAATGGAGCCCGAGCCCGGCCCTATACGGGCTCCCGGGCTCCCGGGCCAGCCCGCACACCAGTTTTTTTTTTTTTAAAAAAAAAAAAAAACTTTTTAAAAAAAGCAATTATGGTCAATCCTGGAAAACACTTGAGCAACACTTGTAGAGTTAGAGATCAGTCCTACAGCCCTCTGCGCCTTGGCAAGATCACCACCAGGAACAACAGTTGGAGGATGATAATTGATACCTACCTTGAGCTTAGTTGCACACCAATCCACAAATTGAATGGTTTGATTTTTAATGGTGTTTACTGCAGAACGCACCTCCATAGGGACAATATCACCATGATACATCAAACAACAACTGAAGCACTTTCCATATCGAGGGTTGCACTTAACCATCAAGGAAGAAGGGCTAAAAGCAAGATTGGTGATCTCAGCAACAGAAAGCTGGTCTTGGTAAGGTTTCTTAGTAGAAATGAAAGGGGCGTATGAGGTAAGCATGAATTTGGCAGTTTCAAAAGGAACCAAATTGGTCTGAAGTGAAGTGAAGTGAAGTGAAGTGGATCTGGTGGAGACGGAGACGGCGAAGGCGGAGACGAAGGCGGAGACGGCGAAGACGGAGCGACTAAGGCTGAGAGTGAAATGGATCTGGCGTGGAACCGTGGAAGTGAAGTGAATCTGGCGTGAAGTGAAGACGGAGCGACTAAGGCTGAGAGTGAAGTGAAATGGATCTGGCGTGGCGTGGAACCGTGGATCTGGCGTGGAACCGTGGATGAAAGTGAGAGTGAGTGAGAAGTGAGTGAGTGAGTGTGACCTGTGTCTGTGTGAGAGAGTGAGAACGGGCTAATTAGTTTTCCCGGGCTGCAAAAAGCCCAACCGCAAATTGTAATTTTCCCGGGCTGCCGGGCTACCCGTAGCCCGAACGGGCTAGCCCGAACGGGTTACGGGCTTTTTCGGGTCGGGCTAAAAAGCCCTGAATTTATTCGGGCTTCAATTTTTAGGCCCAAGTCCTACATTTTTTCCGGGCTTTCGGGCCGGCCCATACGGGCTGGCCCGTTTTGACAGCTCTAGCTAGACAGAGTAACTGCTCCCAGCGACAGAGAAGATAAATGTGGTGGTTAGTTAAGAAGTTGCAGTTTCTGCTAGACACAATAGTGATGAAAAGTTTTTGGTTCAAGTCTTGAAGGTTTGATAAAATGAAAATGAAGAGAGAAAAGTATATAGAGAAAGAATGAAACTGGACATTGAAAATCATTGGTGTACTACACACAGGAAATTATAAACCACGGGTGCTTTAAAAAAATTGAAGTGAAAGCAATGATGACACAAACTCAAATCAAGTGTCGAAGGAAAATTATGAACCATGGGTGCTTATTCTTTAATTGTGTGTAACTTTATAGCTCTAAAAACACAAACTCAAGTCAAGTGTTATTTTTAATGATCACATTAGGTGCATTGAAAAAAATATTTGTCACAATAACTTCTTTTATCTCATAAAAAGTGTCTTATTCACGTTTTTTTTATCTCAAAATAATTGACATTTTAGAATATCAATGCAATATTTTTTAATTATTATAATCTTATTAATCATATGAGTTCTTCAAAGATAGTGTCTTTCTCATTTTATTATTATAAACAAAAATTAACTACATTTAAACTATTTATTGTTATAATTTTTAACATACCCTTCATTTAATTTAAAACATTTAATACGAATAGTTGAGTGAATGTTTTTGCTAAATATAAGAAAAATGACATTTTAGTAAATTTAACTTATATATTTTATATGAAATCTAGAAAAAAAATTTATTTAACTATTTTTTTTTCATTATTGTATAAAAGTATTATACTAGTAAAATCATACATTGTGGAACGAATGGAATACTAAATTTACTATTAAAATCAATACAACTAATTATTTCATGCACAATCCAAATAAGACATTTTCTATGAGACCAAAAAAGTATTTGTTTTTGACACGTTGCTCATTGTTGAAGAAGGGTCATGAAATAAATTAAATACATTTTTTTTTACAAGAAATACATTAAATACATGTTTGTCAACAAATAATAAGATTAAGATTTGTATCTATTTACAAAAATGCCATGTTAAAAAGACCAAACATAACATACAAAATTACAATAATACCATTATTTTAATGGATTGAGTTTTGGAGAGAAATTGAAGCTACAGACCATAAATTACGAAAATGCCCTTATTTAATGAATTGAGTTTTGGACGGAAATTGGAGCTGCAGACTAAAACAACTTTATATATATTAAGATAAGATAAGATTAAGATTAAGATTTATATATATTAAGATTAAGATAACTCAAAAAAGTGTAAATGATTATTTGGTCAAAAGTTAGTGACTCTTTCATGTTTTTTAGGTGGAGTAAGTTAGAAGCCTTATATATATACACTAGATCGTCGACCCTCGTGATACACGGATCTTATGAGTTATTATATATGACACTAAATAAATAATTTTCAAAGAAATACCAACACAAAAAATAATAAACTAGCAATAGAAATAATAAACATTACCCAAATGCATACATCATTGATTATTATAAATTTCGAAAATCTCTCGTATACACAACATTTGAAGTTACGATATGTTACAACATTTGATATATATTACTTCGTAACTCGTCGACAAATAGTGTTGGTAATCGAGCAACGTCCTATATGCACAAATATCAAACAATATAACATTATCCAAAAGAAAATATTTTAACATGGATCAGTGAAATGTATAAACAAATCATGCAATATATAAATTACATAATTTATATCGAAAGATTATTGGGATATGATTTTCAAGAGAAAAAGAAAACGATTTCTTCTCCCTCCTCATGATTCTTTCTCTTCCTCTCACACATATAACGAAGAAATGGTTAGACTTAACATCGTGATTGGGGTTCGCACCGCATTTCTCCATTTATATGTATGAGTTTATAATGTTTGTTGTCATTTGGTCTATCTATAAAAAAAATATCGAGAACAAATTTGTATAAAATAATGTGTGAGTTCGTGAAAATAAACAAGATATCAAGATTATAAATTATACGAGGTTCGAATCTCAGCCCCTCAATATTACGGTATATTTACCAACTAGACTACGTTCACGGGACTACTGCACTTCCTTTAGAGGGGTATGTATATATACGTTTTTTTTTTTAGAATCGGGGTATGTATACGTTAGAAAATGTAGTAAGTTTTAACTAACTAGACTTTAACCCGTGCGATGCACGAGTTTTGTAGAGCTTCATATATAACTATCAAATTGACTATATTATTATTTTTATAGTTACATTCAGTATTATGCTATCAAACTACCTCAAAAAGCAACAAAAACCAAATATGGACTGCAATAAAAATGACAAATCAAAAAGAAAAAAAATATACAAAAGTCAGCACCAAGAAATTGTTCATAATCGCAGTATTATGGTGAATAGAGACTCCCCCTTACCTTTGGTTTGCAGAATTTGATATTCCTACGGTAAAATCTCTCTCCAGGTTCTTCTCACTTGTCTCCTTGCTTCTTCTCTCCACAACCCTAGTTTTCCTTTGATCTCTAATCTTTTCTTGTTTGTTGTAACCCTAATTCTCTAATGCTCTCCTCTATTTATAACCTTTTAACTGAGCTAGGTTTCTCTCATAACTATTTAACGGGTTTACTCTTCAATTTTAAAATATATTATTAAGTACAAAAATATATTAGATTTAGTACAAAAATATCTCAAATTGAGTACCAAAATATATCATATTCAATATAAAAATAGTATATTAGATTTAATTCAAAAATATCTCAAATTGAGTACCAAAATATATCATATTCAGTATAAAAATAGTATATTAGATTTAATTCAAAAATATCTCAAATTGAGTACCAAAATATATCATATTCAGTATAAAAATATATTATTGAGTATTAAAATATATTTCATATCACAAACCAAAATATATTAGATTGTGCATAAAAATATTTTAGCAAAACTTGGGGACTAAGAAATCACTTTCTAACATATTCAATATAAAAATAGTATATTAGATTTAATTCAAAAATATCTCAAATTGAGTACCAAAATATATCAATATATTAGATTGTGCATAAAAATATTTTAGATTTTTTTTCATAAATTTCTTTCAAAAGAAAAGTTAGGGAGAAATGTGTCATTTTGGGTGTTAGGGTTGCATTAGGGTTAGAGATTCATGTAATCAGACTACTTAACATTTATATATTCAATATAAAAATAGTATATTAGATTTAATTCAAAAATATCTCAAATTGAGTACCAAAATATATCAATATATTAGATTGTGCATAAAAATATTTTAGATTTTTTTTCATAAATTTCTTTCAAAAGAAAAGTTAGGGAGAAATGTGTCATTTTGGGTGTTAGGGTTGCATTAGGGTTAGGGATTCATGTAATCAGACTACTTAACATTTATATGTAAGTGATACATCAATAAATTTATTAATTTTTATTTTTGAAAGGATAAATATATTTTTTTTGAAATAAAAGGATAAATTTATTGTCGTATCGTTCTAAAAAAATATTGTAGTATATTTTGTCAATTTCTAAATCTGATTGATATTTGGCTAAAAAAAATAACGTTCTCCGACCATTAATCCTGACAGGAACTATTTTCCATTTTAAGGAGAGTTGATTTTTTCCATTTAGACCTTTATTTTCCATTTTATATGTATAGTTTGATGTCTTAGCTAGATCATCAACCTAAATCAAACAGATCTATAAATTCTCTCAAGCTGCAAATTAATTTACCTGCACATTTATTTATGGACTCTTAGCATCTTTGCTTCAAATCATATCACCAAATATGCCACCCACCAAATTCTGTTCCCATGTGAGTTTCCAATTTTTTATATCATTTTTTTTGTGTTATAATGTTAATGCATGTATTTATGAGGAATTGTTGTTAATGTTATTACTACACTACTAATCTGAAATTGTTCTTCAAAACGTTACATTTCTCTGATCAACATTATTTTTCATCAGTTTTCTTTGACACCAAATTAATAGGTCATGTGCGTTTTCATACTATGACTCGTTTGATCAAGTTAATTTGATCCAATTGATGAATTAATCTCTGCATAACATTACGTACATACCCAAAAATAATTGAAGCCCTGCATGTAATGAAAAATGCAAAGAGAAGGATATGAACATATGCATGAATAGTTTTGTAGTAAAACTCAACGACATCAATCACGTTTACGAGATCTTTTATGTTTTTTTTTTTGCTGAAAAAACATATCTCACAAACATGATTGATATAGGATACAAGGACAAAAATGAAGTCTATCAAAAACAAATTGTGAAAATTAAATTTCTATGATTCTTATTTAATCAACTTTTAAGTCTCTATAATGATGATAATTAATGATATTAATTTTCAATTTTTAGGGGAATTTAATTTCATTCTCATGTAATTATTTTAACGTGATTTCTCAGAAGAAGTCAAAGGCAACAAGAAGAATGAGTTCAAGGCAACGTCCCTTACATTCATGTGGAGTTTCCATCTTAGCAATTGGTGACATTGCCATAGGAAAAACCCAAAATATCAATGGACCATTAGGTTCAACATTAAGAAACATGGCAAAATTGGCCAAATTTGTCACACCTTTAATTTATGCCATTCAATACCAATGGCTAACAATCCTAGCATTCATCGACGATCGCATCCTAGCAGCCGAAAACATCACAGAGAAATTGTTTCCTCCTTCAAGGTACGCGTTCGACAAAATCGATGAAATTGTGTTAATGATACTTTCTTCGCCAGATAAAATTGATGGTGCATTGAACAAGTATGTCCCTGCAATAATCCATCACGTTCCATTATTGGAATGGACATTGAAAATTGTAATGTCAAAGTTGAATTGTTTGGATTCCAATTGGGGACATGAAAATTCAAGTTTGAATGAGAAAACTATAGGTGTTGATAGGAATTGTTGCAATGAGAGTGAGGTAGAATCAGGTGCATCTGAGGAGTACCTTAACCTTCCAATGGATCCATCAAGTGTGGAAAGTTTTCCTCCTATACCAGAAGCTGAAACTAAAGGTGTTGTTAAGGCAGTGTCTTGTAGTCACAATTTAAAAGGGTCATACAAAGAAGCTTTATTGGAGAGTAGTGAGAAGAAAATGGATAATGATGAATGTGAAGAAAAAGAGATAAAAAGTGATGAGAAAAGTATTGAAGAGTGTGAAAGTGTTGAGAAAGTTGAGAAAAGTGAAACTGTGAAATATGATCCACTTATGGAGTTGTTTGAGTCTGCATGGCTCATGAATCCTGGCCGTTTCTGGGATCAAGCAGAGAAAGAGAGAGATTAGTACAATTAACTAGGATATTATAAGAGTCATGTAAGACTATAGCATTTTCATAGCTACTTCAAAATTGTGAGTGCCTTTTTTTTTTTTTTTTTTTTATAATTTGTTTTTCAATTGTTATTTTGGACTCTAGAAAGAAACTTGTAAATCAAGGTCATTTTTGTTTTATACAAATCAAATCTCTTTCTGGTTCACTACATTTCCCTGCTTTATCTTCATCTTATTATTACTTTATCTTATTATTACTTTTTGTTCTACGTAATAGGTCTGTTTGTATTGATTTATCTGAACTTATCTATCTAGTGATATAACCAAACATTTGTGAGTGATTGAGCTTAAAATTAATATTATGCTTAAGTGCATTTTTTTGGACTGATTTTGGCTAATATAATTGTTATAAGTGACGTTGTTAAGGGATAATGAGTTTTTCTGAGCAAGAGAATTAGTTTAAATATATATTTTTGTCGGTTAATTATCAATTATAATATGGTTGTTTAGCTATTGATCTCACAAACAAGTCCTTTGAAATCAATGGTGGTTGGGTTTAGGCCAATGAGTCAGTCCACACAACAGATCAAATCAAACATTAGAATCTTGGTTGAGAGAGACACTTAAATTTTTGTGTACCATGAATTTTTAACAAATTGTCTCCAATGGCTAATAGGACAAAACATGTGGGGTTCACCAAAATGAAAAACAAACAAGTCTTTCAAAAAATGCATTCTTTATTATATAGTCATTCTTTATTACTTGCTTACCTAAAGGGTAAACATTCTACTTTGATAAAATGATTTTAGTCTAAGTATCGTGTCATGTATGTTATCTAATTGTGATTATTTAAATGGTATGTCAAGGATGATGTGTCTAAGATGAATTGGAGTTGAGATTTGAACTTGATGTGGAAAAATTGGTTAAAAGTGTGGGGCACACATGCTCCAAATAATTATGGTACAAGAATCCAAAATATTTATTTGGTCGTGGACTAAGGCCACTCAACAACGATGTTGATGTTCTAATTTATCAAAGATGTCAAAGAGTTTGAAGTTATTGAAATTCACGTGGAACATGTTATTGACACCTCAATTGTAGAAGACAATCCGCTTGTGTTTGTGTGTAAGCAACTCATCATTTCAGATCCCATCTTATGTAATGCAAAATACAACTAAACTAAAAAAATAGAATCTATAGTTCTTAGTGTATATACATAAGCCATTTTCATCAGATTCTAATGAAACTGCCAAACCTCCATAACCACCTACTTGACTGAGACACTTGTAAGCTTAGGTACATAATGAATTGTTGCTCAAACTATTGCTCTAACCCTTCTCTTATTTCTTTTATTAATCATACTCTTCTTGTGATGATACCAAAAGGGGAGAGGCCCGCGTTTGTCTCACATTTCGTCCTATTGCATAAATCTTAAACAATGAAGGAAATACTGAATAAGATAATGTTAAAACGAGAATTTGAGCAATAATCTGAATCTCATTTAAATACTTCAGCTGGCATCCCACTGTCTATTAAAAAGAAACTATCAATTCACATTTGGTATTAAAAACGCATGCGCATTACCTATCAATGTCTGGCCAAAACAAGTGTGGGCTTAAAGTTGAAACACTTGGGGAAAACAAAATAAATATGACATGATTCACATTTACATTAACTTCAAAAATGCAAATCCAACACTTTGATTGGAGAGATTGATGTTACAACACAGAGAAAAGCGAAAGAAGAAAACAAAATCCATAAACTACACAGGCCTGTACATCTCTTCTTCGCTCGGGAAACAAAAAGGTAATCAACATTGCAACCCCCTTAGAAACAGAAAGGGACAAGGGGATAAAACAGATATTTACAACTTATGGAACTTTTCAACACTGGTACACAAAATAGCTCTTGCTTCTCCAGAAAAAGCTAAAAGGTTTACCGGTCTTTCTTCTAGACATCGACTTACATAGAGGTTTCATTTCAGCAGGTGGCACAGACAAATCACTAGTTTCAGGAGGACACTGACGTACCTCAACAGATGATTCATCCCGTCGCTGCTGTCGGAACAGCATCAAGAGTTTCTGAGCTTTTTCTCTCCCTCTTGGGGTCCCATTCACTGATATTGATACCAATGCAGGTATAACCCCTTCCTGCAGGACCATGTCAGAACATTGCTCACTTCTGTTGCACAAAATTAGGAGACAAGAGACAGCTTGCTCCTGCACTTCGAGCTCCTCAGTGTCCAATATGGAAGCCAATGCACTGATGAGTCCAGGATTTGATACCATTTCCTCCCTTCCAACTTGAGAAGTGGCTAAATTTATCAAAACAGCTATACATTTTTCTGTCCACGTACAATCATCACCCTGGTCTACAAGAAGGGATTGTAGGCCGTTAACAATGCCAGATGAAAGTAAGTATGGGATATTGGAAGGCACAGTAGAAAGATTATAGAGAGCATGGAGAGAATCTTGCTTGTATTGAATGTCATAGTCAGATTGAAGGAGCTGGGTTAGGAATTGTACAGCCTGACTCATGCCAATCATAGGTTTGGCTTCTTCGAGGCAAGAGAGATTCAGATAGAGAGCAGTTGCACAACCATAAGAACTAGTGTTAGAAATCATTTCCTCCAACAAAGATAAAACTCCGGCTGATAACATAATCTCCTTATTTCTGTTGAAAAGAAAGGGGAGAAATCAAGTTAATGCTGTGCAGAGATTAAAAATAATTAAAATTGTGACTTCAAAACTCTACTATATCTTAGGAAACTTCAGCCACATTCAATATTTGGAAAACACGTTAAAGGAACAAAATCTTTTCCTTTCTGTTTATATAAACCAATAAAGAAACAAAAGTAAAAAAAGTATGTATATCATCGAAGTTGTAGTGATGCATTCAATGTAAGGCAGTAATAAAATCAACTCCCAGAATACATTTCTTTATTATCGCACCCTTGATGCGTCATTAAAACCAAACACACAATGTGCAATTTATTTTCAATACTAAGTATAAAAGTTATATACGAAAAAAGTTGATGTCTTTTTCTGAAATGCAGGAGGCCAAACAAAAGCCGATACAGTCCAGTGCTCTTCAAGAGCTAGAGCATGACCAGATCTTGTGATAAAATTTATTTTTAATTTTTATTAAAGATGATTAAACTAATAAAAGGTAATGAAGGTAAGGTTTCTAGACAAAGCTATCATTTTTCAAATTTACCAAGATGGGTTTTGGTTGAGGCAATCATATAAAATTAGTATAACTTAATGATTTAAAACTCTAAAAACTAGAAAAGGTAATGCAGAACTGTAGTAGTTCATTTTTTTTATTGAAGACTATTAATTTAATAAAAGTATATAGTGTAAGTTGCCTAAATGAAATGTCTTATTTTTTTTAATAGTAATACCAAAAACTGTTTTGATTTTCCAATCACAAATAAGTTCTACATGATGATTCAAAATTATAAAAAGGCATGAATGCACTTTTGGTCCCCCTATGTTATCTGAATCAGGATTTTAGTCCCCTCATTTCAAAATCCGGGTTTTTGGTCCTCGAGTTTATTATTGCAATTTTGGTCCTAACCTAGATCTTTTACCCCAAAACTGGTGATTTTTGGCCCCAAAACTGGTGATATCCAGTCCCAAAAGTGATATTCTTTGCATTTAAGCCTTACAAAAACAACAAATGATAATGCAGACCTGTCGTTATTCACAGCTAGGTTGAAAAGAGCCATTGCTCCGCTTTCCTGAGCAATCAAATTCTTTTCATGTACAGCTGATTGTAAAAACTGAACAAGTGCTTGAACAAACCCATTAGCCCCCATAAAAATCCTAGCTTCCTCATCATCCCTCAGCAACAGCCTTAACTGTTCTACCAGTTCATATTTCCTCTTCCAATTGTTCCCCTCAGTCAAGACTTTCAGGAAACTAAGATACTGCTCAGTGTCTTCCTCTTGTGCAGATGTACTTTCAGCTTCATTTTCCCCATATTCCTCTGAGATACGTCTCTCTTCTAAAGGAACCACTTTGACACCCTTCAACTTGCAAGAGCTGACACTATTTACAGATCTTGAATTTGTAGACTCGGACTCTGATAATACCAATCTCCAGTAGTTAAGATCAAGTGATTCTGGAGGGCCTTCAGGAATAGGAATTCCATTTTGTTCACACCAACTAGCAACAAGACCCTTAACACAGTAATTAGGAGTCAAGTAAAGATGTGGAAGGTTTTGTTGGGTCTTTGGGCAGTTGCTGTGCCCATCACCGAACCATTTCTCTATGCAAACCTTTTCATATGTTTGCCCAGAAGCAATGATAACAGGATCATACATAAGTTGAAGAGATATTGGACACCTTAACTCTTCTGGTGGTAGAGCCATATGCCCCGGCTCCAGATTATTATTTGGCTTGAAATTAAAGGAACTAAGTTTTGAAAGTTGTCTTTCAAAGGACTGATTATGACCAATGGGAACACCATCCTCAATAGATCCCTGAACAGTGGGAGAACAAGGACCAGAACCCTGAGAATCAGTGTCATCTGAAAACTCATTTCTGAATAATTTGGAGTATTTCCTCATAAGATGCAAAAGATATGCAACAATTGATTCCTTTCGTTTGTCTTCCTCAGCCCGAGCCCTATCAATAAGTTTCTTTAGAGCCCTTCTTTCAGCAAGAGCTACTCTTGAAGATGTGATTCCAAGTCTAGTGGCAGCCTGGTGAAAAGATTCAAGCTCATAACTTTCACCATCGTCATCAAACTTTTTTCCCTGCTGGAGCAATGCAATTAAATCATCGCCAACTTGCTTCTCTAAGGGGTCGAGTGCAAATTCTACATCTGCAAATTCATTCACAATCTCCTGAACCTGAACAGGTAAAGTCATACCGCAGACCAGGTTAAACATTGACAATGAAAACAAGAAAAAAAAAAACAACATTTGTGCATGTGCATAAACTTACACGGGCAAGTGTTAAAGAAAACCAAATCCAGAATATCACCAACAAGGTGGCATTCAATTAATTTGAAATAAAAAATTTAAAACAGGCCCCCCTCATTCATATATATACCCAAACAAAGAAAATACCTATGGAGCAATAGCGTTGAAGTTTATTACCTGACATCCAATGGATTGTGGAACAATATCTTCCACCCGTCTGAGACTATCTTCAAGAGCACACTTAGCCTTCTCAAATTTTAGGAGAACAGAGTCCCCAGTTACAGCCTGCATCACAATAAATCTAATGTAAGATATTCGGCAAAAGTATTTCAAGCCAAATAATGTCCATCAACCAACAAAAGATAATTGTTTAATAAGATAAGATAAAAACCTTGCAAACTTAATCAGCAAGTAAAACTACATAAGAAATGAATCGTACCAGGTAAAGTTTACTACATACTGAGCAATGATGAAGAACATTCTTGGCTTTCTCCAAGGCTACATGTAATGAACATAATGCCTGAATTCCGGTTTTACTCCTAGGTCTGGCTGCTTCTAAAGAAGGAAATATTGACAATACTTTGCAATAGATTACAGAAAGAGCCTTGCACATTTGTCCATGTAACTGCAAGAGAAACCAGTATCGGTTAGATTACATGAAACATTAGAATTTCCAAAACAACATACAAAACAATTAAGCATACATACATATATATATATATATTCATACCTTGGCATCAGTAACAGCAAATAGATTTTCTTCAACTTCGGCGGCAACATCCATCATTCAAATCCACTGTCTGTGAAACTCGGGAACTAAATAATCTCAACTATTTTAGCTACAACCTACAGGATCAAAAGGTGAAAAGAAAGAAAATTAGCCAAAAGATAAAAAACTATCACTTTAGAATCAATCAAAACAGCTTCATTTACTACTGATACTGCAAACACATGTTTCTGTATCCAGTTTTCGCTAAGCTAATCAAGTAAGCAAAGCAGAACAATTATGTATAGCCAAACATATTAACCAAAATTCAGCGAGCTTTAAAGAATCAGAATTTAGAAGGAAAAAAAACAAATTCAAGCTAGTTTTGCATACAAACTATAAAATCCCATGTCAACTTAGGAGTAAATTTTCCACAAGAAATAAAAAAAAAAAACAAAGAACATCTACCATACAACCAAATCCAGAAAAAAAACCAATTAAGCCTTAGATTTGTCATAGCCTTAAATTTCTTCTCAAAATAGAAAAAAAAAAACTACTTTCTTGACCAAACTTTTCCCTCAAAAGGAAAAAACGACACGTGCTGCTAAAGTTTCAAAATAGGCTTTTTAAGCTAAATACTACATCATCAATAAAATCCATTGGAGGATGAAAATTGATTCAAATGATACATCAAGTTTCACATAAGACCTTCATTCATGATTCCAAATAAAATACAAGAGATTTTGAAAACATAATTTTCTAGCTACGATCTTCATTTGAACAAATTCAAAACCAAAAACAGAACATCATCAATCAAAAAAAGTATAAAAAAAAACTGATTTCAGAATCACAACCTAATCAAATCAATCATTAAAAAATTGAATACATAAAAATAACGATTTAAAGTTATGTTTAGGGTTTTGAAGCAAAACAACGTACCAATCGAATAAAAAAAGAGGGAAATCAGAACGAAGGAGGTTCCATGAAAATGAATAAGAAAATCGAAGAATCTCGAATTAGGGTTTGGAAAGATCTGGAGTAATTTGAGAAGAACGTGCTGAGTTGAGTTTGGAATCGGAGAACGAGTTTCGTGAAGCAGTTGCACGCAACGCAAGGGAGAAGAAGAAAGCAAAGAAATTTTTTTTTTTTTGGTTACAGAAGAAAGTAAAGAAACGATGATGAAAAATATTTATATATAATTGCTTTCCATTATTATTTTTTACTGTTTCACTTTCGTTAAGTTGATTAATTAACTGTTGGAAGTTAAAACTGAAGTGTCAATTTTAATTATGATTTTTTTTATTTGTGGGGCAGAGGGATGTGTGGATGAAACAAAAAACAATAATTGTTTTTTATTTTTTTGGGTGAAATTAATTGTTTTTTATTTGACAAAGAATACAATTATTGTTAAAAGTTTTAATGTTTTTTTAGTGTGAATAATGTTTTGCAAACAGGAAGTTGGAATTTTCGCCGCTTTTATCTCTCCAGGTTCACCGGCCGACAGTTGCCGACCGACTTCATGGTTCGTTGCCTGTCCCCAGACCTGTCACATAACTTGCCCAATGCTAAATTTATACTTTTTTTTTTTTAAGAATCGTGTCGTCGTCGTTATTTGAACAACCATTTTATCGATAACTTATGAAACAACTATAGACTTACAAAGAAAAAATAGGTATTGACACGAAAATCAAAGCAATATAGAGATAAAGTAAAACATGATGTGAGTATGAAAATGAAAATTGTCACAAAAGTTGTTATAAAATAGTTGTACGAATATCATTTCTTTTCTCTTGAAGGTCAATGGATGGTTTTTTTTTTTGTTGAGAAAAAGACATGCTATGAATAGATAAATTTTTCTTGAGCCCTTTCTTGAATAAAATTTATTTTGACACACAATTATAATTAAAAATAATTAAAAGAGATAATAATTAATGATAGATGATTTTTCTTTTAATTTTTTTATATTTATGTGTATGTCGCCAAATAAATTTTATTTGAAGTTATGTCTAAGTAAAACTTGCTCGTTATAAACACTATTTTTTTAAACATTTTCGCTACTTCGTAGTGGTGATTGGTTTGACTTTGTAATTATTGGACTTGGTAGCTCCCTTTGGTACTTCTTGTGCTAGAGGAGCTTGTGTTATTTTTAATAAAATTTGTTTAGCTTCTTCAAAAAAAAATTAGTGAAATTCACTTGAATTTCACTACTTTATGTGGAACCAATATTTAAAGCGTGGTACACATGAATTTCATATAAAATGAAGTAGATGTTAGAGAGAATGTTAGAAAGAGAGTATTGATATGATTAATTCAGTTTAAACAAATTGGTATTGTTTATTAGTTGATAGTCAATGAATGAATATAATAAAGAGATATAATTCGTTAGTCAATATAATTAACCACGATTATATGAATTAGATAACCAATTAAAAAGTTTATTGAAAGTAAATAAATTTAACTCCAATGGTTTGATCAAGTGGTAAAAAGATAAACTTTAAACCTCTTTAAAAAAAAAAATAAACTTTAAACCCGAGAGCCCATTGGTTTGAGGTTCACCAATGTCTTTGGAGGAAGGTAAATATAAGACATTATCTTCTCTCTCGAAATTTTGAGTTAAACAAATTTTTGTTGAATTAAATTGAGTTGATGTGAGTTTGTCTCGACTCATTTTTAACCAAAGTTTCCATTAAAATTTGGGCTTCGGCTGTTTTGTTATTAAGAAAAAGTCCCTACTAAAAGCTTGGCTTTCAGTTTTTACCCTTTCTCCTTCACTTTCTTTGCTCTCCACATTTCATCCACATTATCCGTTTGCTTTGGCTTTTGAAAATAATTTTGTGCGTTACAATCCCACTCCAACATGGAAAGACGGAAGCTAAAAGTCCTAGCTTCTCTTCAGACGCCAAAACATGAATTTAACGCCAAAACAAGCAAATACTTTGGTGTAAAAGAAAGAACTTCAACCGCTAGTAAACATCCAAAGTGAGAATGTAACATTGCTTTGTCCACGAACATTCAAGTCCATCCAATCCAACATTAAAGAGAAGTGAGGCACATGCAGCACTAATGAATAGGTGTTGCATAATGCATATAATTAGAATTCGCCTCAATCAAATCTGTGTTAATGTATATGAAAATAATTTAAAATTATGTATCAATTAACTAACTAATGACATGTACAGAAACACACCAGATGCCAAAACAGATTCATGCATACATAATGTATCTATTTGACATTTAATATACCCATAATCGATATAATGCATGTCTCCAACAATGTGGAGCACATAGGGGTCTTGCAATAGGAAGAAACCAAATTAAATATTGATCACTTCATGTTTGTCCTCACTACTCAATATGTCACTAATACTGAAAAGGACAATAAACCATGCCACCTAGAGTTTTTTTGTTTGACAAAACCACGTAAAGTAATTAAAAAAAACAGATATCCTCCATAGAAATTAATTCCTCAAATCAAGTAGAGTCACAATAAATAACAAAATTATTCCTCAAAAAATTTAACACTGACGTTTACATATTTTAATTTAAACTCAAGGTCTCTAATTAAACTATAAGAGATTTTTTACCATCTTACTAAGGGTCAAGTTGAAAAGGTTTATTTTTGAGTTTGTAAAAGAACTTATACAAATAAATAAGTTTTTGTGTATTATTCATAAACTTGTTAGGTGGTTTATGAAAATACAATTTTTGTTAGTAAAAAATGTTGGAATAATAGTCAAAATTAGTTAAATATTTTATGTCAACGAAGAGATTACTAGGTTGAGTCGCGGACTAGGTCACTCTCTTAAAATTGTTTCGTGGCATTGTCCAAAATTGTGCAAGCAGACTATCAACCACGACACCTCCAGGATAAAACAACCCAACTACAACTATATCGAAGTCTACTGCACTGTAGGATTTGTTCTAGAAATACACTTTCAAATATGGTGCTAAGGCCACTCGGATATGGTATTTCTACCACTCTATTATGGTATTGAGACCACTCTAATTGATAATATGACCACTCTAATATGATGTTTACACCATTCTAACCTCTTACTTCTCCAATGGCATACAATATATATATATAGAAAGGAGATTATATTCTTAAGATCATTCTTATTTTCGAAGGGGCAATATATCTCGAAAGAGGTTGTGATCGTAAGAGTACTCTTATTTCCGAAAGGGAAAAATTTACCGAATAGACTATGTTCTTAAGACCATTATTAACATCGAAGGGACATTATAACTCGAAAGGACTATGGTCTTAAAAACACTCTTTAAATCCGACGGGACATAAAAAAGGAGAAGAAAAGAATAATTGGTCAACACAAGCTAAATGAGGAGAAGAGAGAAAAGTTTTTTGACAACTCGAGAACTTTTGGTGTAAGTATAAGTGAGGAATGCGAGCTCTACTTATAGGTGAGGAGGCAAAGATGAGTTTCAGATCCATCGACCAATATATGAATGAAAAATATTGCAACTCTTGACCAATTTAATTATACTCCCTTTATTTTATCATTTGAATCAAACTTATTTTAGATATATTTAAAATTATAACCAAAAAAAAATATTTGAAAATACTCCTAAAAAAACACGAGTAAATTACACTTCCCTCCCCTCAAAGATTCTTGAATTACACTCCACTCCCCTCTTATGTTAAAATATACAATTCCCTCCCCTCTTATTCAAAACATATTGGAAAATATTTCACTCCCCTCCCTTGAGAGAAGCTTGAATTACATTCCCCTCCCCTCTTATGTTAAAATCTACGCTTTACTCGCTCAATAATATTTTTTTATTTCTAATAATCTAGCATCTCATAGGGGAGGGGAGTATAAATTTTAATTTTCAAGGGAGGGGAATGTGTATTTTAACATAAGAGAGGAATGAAGTGTAATTCAAGCTTCTTTAAAGGGAGAAGAGTGTAATTTACTCAAAAAAACATAAAAAACATATGTGTGAAAGTTTTGTATTTAAAAAATATATGTGTGAAAGTTTGGGATTTAAAAAATGAAATAGAACCCCTAAAAAAAGAAATAGAAAAGACTTTATTATAGTAGGGTATCTTGGTCTCTAAGCTTCCGCCGCCGTCTTGTCTACGCGACGTCGTTTCTTGCGCTGCCGCGCAGTTCTCACACAAGGTATGTTTAATGTCATTGCATTCTAGATACAAAAAATATATTTTTGTTTGGTTTAAATGTTCGAGTTTCTTCTTTTGATGATCCTTTATCATGAATCTTATTTGATTCTTATTTGAAAGACATGAATGCTGAAGTTCTCCTCTTTTTGTAATGACCTAATTGCGTTTTATACTCTTTTTCTGGTCTTATCCATTCTAGCTAATCATTTTTTATTTGAATTATTATTCTTGTGTCCTGTATTTAAATGCATTCACGTACCAAATCATCTTCCCATTAGCAATAAGGCCTCTTGATCAAATAGCACGAAAAAAAAGTCTGAAGGTAGCACGAAAAATAGCAGCAGCTCGTGGTGAAAAGAAAAGAAACAAATTCTGGCATTCAATCGTCTGAAGGTAAAAAAAAGTCTTTGAAAAAGTATGAAAAGTTTCAAGGTTTTTAGTGAGATTGTTGAAGGAGTGTGTTATGTATATTTTTAACTAGAAAGTCTCACAAAATCCACTCTACAAAAGAATCCATTAAAATCCTATATTTTTTCTCCCTCTTGATCAATAATTTTATGAAGCATCACTCTTCTCTAAATTGATGTTAATTATGGGTAAATAATTAAATAATATTGACCACAACATTGTAAGATTGAAGGAAGACATAATAACGAAGGAAATGGTAAGACTGAAGGAAGCACACAAATGATGACTACTGATACAGGTTGAAAATCGAGTGAGAATCCATAAACACAAACTCAACGCAACTAATAATCACAGAAGAGTCGGTGATTGAATTGATTGATGAAAAAGAGAAACCCTAAAATTAGTCACGAAATCGTAAACGGGTAAAATGTACCTGTGGCGAAATCCTTGAGCGGTATGAAGAAGAAGAAAGATTGTGAGAGTGAAAAAGGTTCTTGAACAATTGTGTGATAAGGAAAGAGGCGGTGAGATTGATGGTGGTTATGGAAATCACGATCAATATACTGAGTTGAGGAAGTTGCTAACACACGTACTGTATGATAGCAGTTAACGTTTCTTAATCTGTTTTGACCTAAAAAAAACGTTTCTTAATCTAAGAAAAATCAACGTTTTTTTTAAAATATAATAAAAAACAATAAAAATACTTACTTAGAGAATCGAACAAGGAACCTGAAGTTGAATGGGAACAAGATATAACGTTTTTCATAAACTTTAAAGCTATTTTTTTTACTTACAATAGAACTTTTAAAGCACTATTTAAGGTATCACCATAAATAACGCTTCCTATAATGAGCGTCATATGTGGTTAAACTTGAGTTTTTTTTTTTTTTTTTTATATTTATTATTTTTTAATGAACCCATGATGACATTTTTTTAATAAAGTGCTATATGAAGTGTTAGTAGAACAAAAGTAAGTATTTTTTATATCGTCTCCACAGGGACTAGTGTGCTATCTCAAGCCGTTCAACAATCGTTATCATTTTGAGTTCGCGTTTATAAGATGTTTGCATTAAAAACTATTGGAATGTAAAAGCGGAAATAAAGACGACAAGTAATAGGACGTAAAAGCGTTGGGATCAGAGTTCGTCAACCTAGCCTCAAATATATTCTAATGATCAAGCATATGAGTTCTAGCTTTTTAGAGAAATTATCACGTATCACTCGACAACATCATTCGTGTCCAAATGACGTCGTGAGATCGATCGTATCGTTTAATCGACGATTTCCCAATCTATTAAACGATCCGAAAGCTTTACGTTCCGACACTTTATGTGATTATCAAAACCCAATTCCATGTCTAGAATTTCTTATTTTGATAGAAAATTACTCTAAACCTAGATTCAAAAGTATTTGTCAATAACAATTAAATCAAACATAAGAATGAAAAGCAAGAATAACTTCAATTATCACATAAGTTACTAGAGTCATATATTTGCAAGATCAAAAGATTACATCTAAGCTATATTGAGTACCTCCAATCCCAACAAGGGAAGGTTAGTTGGTCATTGTCATGACAACTATACAAAAGTGGAAGGAGATGAAGATCCAAAGCTAAGTTCTTGATTTCCCAAAGAGTCTTAGTTAATCCACACTTCAATCACTCTTGCTCAATGAAGATCACCTCTTTTAGCCCTATTTTATGTCTAAAACTATATCCTAAAACTATTACAATAATAATAATTATACAATTCTGTGATGAATGGCTATAAATATAATCTGGTTTTTCTTTGCTCGCTGTAGCGACGGGTCTGGTCGCTGTAGCGATCGAAGCTTTATTGGCCATTGGGTTTGCTCCACATCAGCAAAACGGGGTTCAAACCGCCTTTGGTCGCTATAGCGACCAGATTCATCGCTGGAGCGATGGAAACTTGATTTCTCCCTGCTTAGGCGCGCTGTAGCGACCAATCCTCCGCTGTAGCGAGCCAGCCTTTACATTTCTTCATGTTTCTTTGCTCAAATCATGTCCTGGCTTGCATTTTCCTGCACAAATGGATGGGGAGCATAATTTGGCATTTGATCAGTGATTCTGAGCTTAACCTATGATAACTTGCGAAACAAGTAACATAAAGTGCTTAAATTAAATATGCATTTTAACTAATTTCTGGCACTTATCACTCTCCCCAACTTAAATCTTTGTTTGTCCTCAAACAAAGGACTCAAAAAGGGAAATGTTTACAAACCTAGGACTCAAGTACAATACAAGCAAAGAAATGCAAAGTTTTCAGATCGCATAATTCAAATGTGGATTGCGCGGGCAAGTATGAAGTTTCTCATTAATCCAGATATATACTGTGAATGTGACATAAGTCCTAAACACAAAATTCATATCACACAATGCAATTCAATAACATATTTAACAATGAACCACACCTAACACACTTCTTTGAAAGTAAATGAAACAAATTGAAATCATGCAGTGAGGGTTTTGAACACACATCCGGCAAATCTGCTAACATCTTGATTAAGTTATGTGTCCATCCAAATATCATCTCAAAAAGCACAAAAGCATAGATCAAAAGGTCTTTGAGGGTTGTAACTTGGCTTGGTTTCCAAAAGAAATGTCATATGTGGAAAAAATTGAATTCAAATGGCCAAGCATAGAGGAACATTCTTTCTATTTACACAACTTCCTCCAAATTCTCATTATTAACCCTTGGTGATATACAAGTATTACTTTGACCTTGACAACTTTTTCTATTTATTGAAATTTTCTCTTTTTCCTTTTCTTTTTCTTTTTCTTTCTTTTTCCTTTTCTTTTTCTTTTTCTTTTCTTCTTTCTCTTTTTCTTGTTGTCAAGATCAATTTTTCAAAGTTCACCATTACTTGACATATAATACCTCCCTTTTCTCCCCAACTTATTCAAAATAATACCCTAATTGAATGTTCCCTTATCATTAGGCAAGGGACAAATAAACATGATGGTTTAGGGTTCAAAATGAAGGTAAGAATATCAGAATCCAATAGTGATTTAACTATGAACTGGATTTTGAAAAACTTGGGCAAATTCATTAAGCATTGTGCTTATGAATATTGACAGTTCAAAGTTAAGGATTCTGATTCATTAGGCTCAAATGGGGTTATCAAATACTCACTCTCTCATTGGGTAGGCTTTATGTGGTCAAGTGTTTCTTCTCATTTTCAAAAGAATGTCTTGATCATTTCCGTGCTTTCATACAGTTCAAAACAATTATCAGATTTAACATAAAACAACCGAGTGAAACAATGAATGCCGGTCTCCTGCATATATGTAAAGCACTTGAGGATTCCTCACATTTAGGCTAGTTCTAAGTGGTTCACATAATACGCATGTTATCTCGGAGAACTGAATGAGATAAATTTTGTGCAAAGTACTCGTTTTAAATTCAAGTACACACCTAGAAAAGCAAGAAACAAGTACCTTAGCTTTGCGCACATCAAACAATTTCTATCATTATCATTATCATGCATCTGTTGATGATTCACAAATCTATGGCTCATTCAACATTATTGAACATAAATAATAGTGCATAATTAAACATAAGTTCATCACAAGAAGTTAATGGGAGTTAGTGGCATTGAAATCTGTACTGACAGGTTTTTCTGTCATCGCTACAGCGGACCACCCATCGCTACAGCAAGCGCAGAGTCTGAAGGATCTTCAGACTCTGAAATTTTTAACTCGTCGCTACAGCGACGGAAGTGATCGCTATAGCGACCATGACAGAATACAGAATTTTTGAAAATTGAAATGTACCACATTCCCTTCATGTGAAAACTTTTATGAGGATTATAATTTAATAAAGCATAAATACTTACAAAATTGGGTTGCCTCCCAACAAGCGCTTGTTTTACGTCGTTAGCTCGACGCCTGTTTCGTTAGGGTGGCCAAAATGAGACGGACAACACATCAGCCTTTGTATTCCTTATCTTTGGGAGGAATTCCATGAACTTGAAGTAGAGCTGATGTGGAGTCTATATCCTCCCTAACCAGAGTTTGCTGAACAAGGAACATATGTTATCTTTTACAAAATCAATTTCTGTCTTGCTCACTTTCATCCCCTTCTTTTCATAAATTTCTTCCTTGTTAAGAAACTGTTCCTTTTTCTCGATATCCATCACTTCTTCATTATCAACAGTTTTGGCCTTTTCAGAATCTGACCACTCTTGAGGAAATTCTACTTCGTGTGGTATCTCTATTTCTTCTACTATTTTCCTTATACCACATCCTTCAAACATTATCTCTTCCTCCGTTTCATCAACATCTTCTTCAACAATCTCTCCGAATTTAAGAGTGGATTGATTGTTGGTTTGAACATCCATGATTCTTGGTGAAAAATTTAATTGAACTTGCAAAATTTCCAATTGACTTGATAAAGCTCTCAATCTTTGGTTGGTATTTTGTATGTTGATCATGGATTGTTGTATGAACATATTCAAATTATTTTCCATTGTTGACATTTGTTCATCTTCAGAAGGATATTGTTGATACTGTTGATAGGATTCATACTCAAATGGAGTATAGAAGTTGAAATAATCATGATCAGCCATGATTTCGTTTATGTTGAGAATCTGAAATAAGTGTAACTAACAAGAAAATTTTCTTTGTATAACAAAGAGGGTTAATGCAAACAAAATTTAACAATGTACAAAAGAAACGAAAAATATTAACAAGATATATATACAGATGCTCAAAACAATATAAATTGTTGCAATGCTCAAAATATCTAAACACCAGTCCCCGGCAGCGGCGCCATTTTGTTAGTAGAACAAAAGTAAGTATTTTTTTATATCGTCTCCACAGGGACTAGTGCGTTATCTCAAGCCGTTCAACAATCGTTATCATTTTGAGTTCGGGTTTATAAGATGTTTGCATTAAAAACTATTGGAATGTAAAAGCGGAAATAAAGACGACAAGTAATAGGACGTAAAAGCGTTGGGATCGGAGTTCATCAACCTAGCCTCGAATATATTCTAATGATCAAGCATAAGTGAAGGTGAGAAAAACACACACAAGAAGGGGGGGGGGTTGAATTGTGTGAGTCAAAAACTTGGTTCTTTTTCTTTTCAAAACTTAAGGTTAAGTTCAGAAGCTGATATAAATCAGTTCTGAACAATTATCAAGAGTATTGCAGCGGTTTCAATAATGAAAAGAGAAAGATAAAGAGAGACACACAAGATTTATACTGGTTCTTTCTCAATGTGAGAAGTAGTCCAGTCCCCTTGTTTTCCAACAAGAGAGTTCCACTATAATCAGAAGATTACACTTGCTCAACCACTAAGGAAGAGGCTTCCAGTTGCTCAATCACAAAGAAAGAGCCTTCTAATGCTCAACCACAAAGGAAGAGGCTTCCAATGCTCAAGACACTAAGTCAAGAGACTTCTGACTCAGACCACAAATGAATGAGGTTACAAATGCTCAGTATACAGACTGAGACTTTAGGGACCAAACTGGTTTACAAATAAATGAGTTTGGGTTGAACACTTGATAGAATATCAGAGGTGTTCTCTTAATACAACTCAGGTTAAGACTCTTAACCTTAAGAAATTCTAAGTTACAGAAACTAAAAGAATTTCTAAGAGTTTTATGAACTTA
Source organism: Medicago ruthenica (assembly GCA_018208015.1). Lineage (NCBI taxonomy): Eukaryota > Viridiplantae > Streptophyta > Magnoliopsida > Fabales > Fabaceae > Medicago > Medicago ruthenica. Next base: position 80,982,102 of record CM031374.1, read on the forward strand.
TGAGTTTTACAGCAGAAAACAGAGCACATGTTCAGCAATTTGATTTCAAGAGTCTTAGACAAATTTCTTCTTCAAATCTTCTTCCTTTTATAGAGGAAATAGAGCTGTTGAAGATTTGCTTGATTTGAGGAAAGAGCCGTTGCAAGTTGAGCTAGGATAGACTGAAAATGTGTGCTGAGCTTTTTGCAGAAAACAGAGCAGCAGCCATTTTTGAACTTGCCTACCTTAAAAGCTGGGGAATGTTTGAGTCAGGGAGACAACTGTTCCATTGGGTTGCTCTGACACATCCAGGCATTAAATGCGCACAGTACCAATTGCTTTTATGCCACATCAGCCTTCAGAAGCTTCTGCGTGAACAGTGCATCAGAAGCTGCCTTTGTACGGATCAGAAGCTGGTCTTCAGAAGTTGACTTTTGTTGACTTCTTCAGACGCTGACTTTTCGTTGACTTCCTTCAGAAGCTGCCTTCAGACTCAGACTTCAGAAGCTGGCTTCAGACGCAGGCTTCAGACTCAGACTTCAGAAGCACCACTTCAGGAGCACTCTTCAGGAGCACCACTTCAGGACCACTTCAGAAGCACCCAGTTTCCTTCTAGCTTTGAAACATTGCTTCTTAGCTTTCCTTAGTTGCTCTAAGCTTGTTCTTTCATAACCATTATCAATTTCAATCATTAAACACGTGGTTCTGAAATCACTTGAACAAAGCATTAGCAAATAACCAATTTTCTATTTAACACTTTGTTATCATCAAAACCATAAAGAGAGATATGTTTACACATAATGTTTCAACAATATCCCCCTTAGTTCAGAAGAGAGTTGTTAAACACATTTTGTTCCAACAATCTCCCCCTTTTTGATGATGACAAACATAAGTATTAATCAGAAAATTGTTGTTAACTTAATTAACAAGTTAACTGCAGGGTGAGGTTTGTAAGCTCCCCCTGAGTCTGGTCCAAGTTAATTAAGTTCAGTTTAAATCACAAATGTGAAAATTTCAGAATTGTTGTTAGGTTTAATTAACAAACTGACTTCAGGAGAGGTTTGTAAGCTCCCCCTAGGTCTGACAATCCTCAAGGTTAGTTTTGTAAGCTTCCCTTGATTTTTATTCATGTTAATTAAACTTAACTTAAAACAATCAAGTGAAATTGACACTCAGAATTGTAAATAACTTGCTGACTTCAGGTTCTGAGGTTTGTAAGCTCTCCCCCTAAGTCTGATAATCCACATGATGAGTTTTGTAAGCTCCCTGAGTCTTGTCCAAGTTATTTTAAATTCATTTTAACTCACTAAGAGTTATGTATCTCACAGAATTTCAATTCAGAGGCTAAGAGTTAAACACAGTTCTCATAAGTTAAATTCAATCAGAATTTTAACTTATGTTCAGAGCCTCAGGCTTTAATACCTTTTACTCCCCTTTCATAAAATAATATATTGACAGAATTTAACTTATATTGTGAGCTCAGGTGCTTTAATACTTGTTTTACTTACTCCCCCTTTTGTCATCAACAAAAAGTTTTTAAAAGAGTTTGAAAACATGTGTATCAGAGCATTTTAATCTCCCCCTTTTTACAAGAGTTTGAAAACATTTAAAAAAGGTTCAGAATTGGGGGGTTGAAAAACATGTGAGATATTTATGCAATCATATGGATAATCAAGCAGCAAGGATGAGCATCAGAGCATACTTGATTTTCAATGAGTATATGACTTTGCATTGAAAATAGAGTGTTGTTCAGAAGCAGAAAAGGTTCAGAGCTTCTGATCAGAGCATTCTGTGTTCAGACATGGTTTGTTCAGTACAAATTGGTTTAGTATCAGAGCAAGTCACACAAGAAGGTATCAGAGCAGGTCTAACTCATTTTTTAAAACAAAATAGTTCAGATCATAGACCAACTGAAAAGTTATATCAGAGCCTGATACCAAAAGACAGTTTTAATACTGCTGAACTTATATCAGAACCTGATACCAAAATATGAAGGTTTATCTCAGAGTCTGATACCAAATTAAAACATTTCTAAAAACTGAACATGTCTGATACATTTTGGCATTTGAAAAAATGTGTCTGTGCTAAACAGTTTAAAACTGACTGATACCAATTGAAAGCAAATTTAGTAGTTGATATCAAAACAGAAAATCACATTTTTAAATTGATGACTTTGGGAGGATTAGAGTATAAACTTTCAAAGCTTTAATCATCATTGCCCAGGGTTATACTCATCAGATTCTGACCAAACATTAGATTCCTATCAGATTCAGAAGTCAGAAAATCCAGGTTCTGATCCTTCAGACTCTGAAGTTTTTCAGGCTTAACTTTATTCAGACTCTCAGAAGGTGAGTGTTTGATAAGTCTTAGCTTATGATAAACTCAGAATCAAGGTTTTCATTCAGACTCAAGCACATTTTCAAGAGATGAAGTGCATGTTCAGATTCTTTTTAATAAAATTGAATCTTTCTTCTGTTAGGGGTTTTGTGAATATGTCAGCCCATTGATGATTAGTATCAATGAATTGAATATCTAAAACACCCTTCTGAACATAATCTCTTATAAAATGATGTTTTATTTCTATGTGCTTGGCTCTAGAATGCAGAATTGGATTTTTAGACAGACATATAGCAGCAGTGTTATCACAATAAATAGGGATATTGTCTACATGAATCTGATAATCCTCTAATTGATGTTTCATCCAGAGCAGTTGTGTGCTACAACTTGCAGCTAAGATGTATTCTGCTCCTGCTGTTGACAAAGCAATGGTTGCTTGTCTCTTGCTGGCCCATGATATCAGATTCTCACCAAGAAACTGACAGTTTCCACTGGTGGACTTTCTTTCAATCCTGTCTACAGCATAGTCAGCATCACAGAATCCAACTAGCTTATAATTTAGAGATTTCTTATACAGAAGTCCCAAATTAGTTGTTCCTTTCAGATACCTAAAGATTCTCTTGACAGCAGTCATATGAGATTCTCTAGGATCTGACTGGAATCTAGCACACAGACATACACTAAATAAAATATCTGGCCTAGAAGCAGTTAAGTATAGGAGAGAACCTATCATACCTCTGTACAGCTTCTGATCTACTTTAGAGCCATTGTCCTCTTTGCTTAAGGTGCAGGTGGGATGCATTAGTGTTGTCATCAGCTTGCAATCATCCAGCTGGAACTTCTTCAGAAGCTCCTTAGTGTATTTGGACTGATAAACATAGACACCATCTTTGCATTGATTGATTTGAATTCCCAAAAAGAATTTCAGCTCACCCATCATGCTCATTTCAAATTCATCCTGCATTAACTTTGAAAACTCTTTGCAAAGGGAGGCATTAGTAGAACCAAATATGATATCATCAACATATATTTGCACAATTAAGATTTCTTTCTTAACAGTTTTTCTAAAGAGTGTATTGTCAACTTGACCTCTTACAAAACCATTTTTAATTAAGAAGTTGCTCAGCCTTTCATACCAAGCTCTGGGAGCTTGTTTCAGACCATACAAAGACTTTTTAAGTTTAAAAACATGATTTGGATATTTAACATCTTCAAAACCAGGAGGTTGTTTTACATACACTTCTTCAGAAATTACACCATTTAAGAAAGCACTCTTAACATCCATTTGATACAAGATGATATCATGATTAACATCATAAGAAAGAAGTGTTGGAACAAAATGTGTTAAACAACTCTCATCTGAATTAAGGGGGAGATTGTTGAAACATTTATGTGTAAACATATCTCTCTTTATGGTTTTGATGATAACAAAGTATTAAAGAGAAAATTGGTTATTTGCTAATGCCTTGTTCAAGTGTTTCAGAACCACATGCTTAATAAGTATTGATTGATAATGGTTATGAAGAACAAGCTAAAAGAGCAAGAAGGAAAGCCAAGAAGCAAGGTTGCAAGGCTAAAAAGAAACTGGTCCTGAAGAAGTGCTCCTGAAGAAGTACTCCTGAAGTAACAGCTTCTGAAGTGGTCCTGAAGTGGTACTCCTGAAGTGCAGCTTCTGAGTCTGAAGGCAAGTTCTGAAGTCTGAGTGCTTCTGATGAAGTCAACGCAACAGTCAACTCCTGAAGCCAGCTTCTGATCCGTACAATTAAAGCAGCTTCTGATCACTGTTCACTGAGAAGCTTCTGAAGCTGATGTGGCATGGATTTTGACCAGTACTGTGCGCATTTAATGCCTGGATGTGTCAGAACAACTCAATGGAACAGTTGTCTCCCTGACCCAAACATTCTCCAGTTTTTAAGGTGGGCCAATTCAAAAATGGCACCTGCTCTGTTCTGACTGAAAAAGTGCAGCACACAATTGCAGTAACCTAGTCCAATTGCAACGGCTAAATTCCTTAATTCAAGCAAATCTTCAACAGCTCTATTTTCATCTATAAAAGGAAGAAGATTTGAAGAAGAAAATGTCTAAGACTCTTTGAAACGTATTTGCTGAACCTGCACTCTTGTCTTAGTGACTTGAGCATTGGGAAGTCTCTTGTCTTAGTGACTTGAGCATTGGAAGCCTCTTCCTTGGTGGTTGAGCATAGAAGTCTCTTTCTTTGTGATTGAGCAACTGGAAGTCTCTTTCTTAGTGATTGAGCAATTGTAATCAGAACTGATTATAGTGGAACTCTCTTGTTGGATACAAGGGGACAGGACTACTTCTCACATTGAGAAGGAACCTGTATAATTTGATGTGTCTCTCTCTTCACTTATCTCTTTTACTTGTTTAATCCGCTGCATATATTCTGATAACAGTTCAGAACCTGGTTCTGAATTTGTATTAAGTCTTTGAAAAAGAAAAGAACAAGTTTTTAGAGTCACACAATTCAACCCCCCCTTCTTGTGTGTGTGTTTTTCTCACCTTCAGTTGGTATCAGAGCTCCGGTTCTGATATTAACACTTTACAGTGTGTCAGTAGGATCCTGAGAAAAACATGACCTCAACTAGTGGTTCACCTCCACCCTCTCCCAGAAATCCACCATCTCCCAGAAATCAAAGAAATGTTCAATACGACTATAGTACTGAAGAAAAGAAGTCTAGGTCACACAATAAACCTCCTATGTTTACTGGTGACCCAGAAAAATTCTCTTGGTGGAAGAGTAAAATGTATAGTCACATTATTGGGATTGATGATACTCTATGGGATATTATTGAAGATGGAATCTCAATACCAGTAGATGAAGAAGGTGTTGCTGTCAACAGAAGAACTCTAAGTGATGCAGAAAGAAAGATCTATAGGAAGCATCACCATGTGAGAGGAATCATTGTGGATTCATTACCTCACACTGAGTATCAGAAGCTGAGTGATAAGTCAACAGCCAAAGCCATATTCACATCCCTCTGCTCTAACTATGAAGGTAATCAGAAAGTTAGAGAAGCTAAGGCAAACATTCTTGTTCAGCAATATGAACTGTTCAGAATGAAAGAGGATGAAAATATTGAGACTATGTTCTCAAGATTTCAGACTCTAGTTTCTGGACTTCAGATTCTGAAGAAGAGTTATACCACAGCTGACCATGTGAATAAAATCCTTAGAAGTCTGCCATCTAAATGGAGACCTAAAGTGACTGCCATTGAGGAAGCTAAGGATCTGAATACTCTAAGTATTGAGGATCTTATAAGCTCCCTCAAGGTGCATGAATTGGGACTCAATGAGGATGAGTCTGTTAGAGAACCAAAAACATTAGCTCTGAAGTCTAAAAGAAAACCTGCTAAAGCTTTGAAAGCAATTGAATCTGAAGAAGAGTTTCCTGAGGGAAATTCTGATGAAGATTCAGATGCTGATGAGCTTGCAATGATTTCTAAAAGACTTCAGTATCTGATGAATAGAAAGAAAAAATTCTCTAACAGAAGCAGTAACTTCAGAGGATCTGGTTCTGGTTCAAAGAGGGACGTCCAGAAGGAAAACTGCTACAATTGCAAAAAGCCTGGGCACTTCATTGCTGATTGTCCTGATCTTCAGAAGGAAAAATCAAAGGAAAAAGCAAAGAAATCCAGCTCAAAGTCCAGCAGTTTCAGAAATAAGCTTAAGAAGAGTCTCATGGCTACATGGGATGATCTGGACAATGAGTCAGAATCTGATGAGGAAGAAGCAAACCTGGCCCTGATGGCAATTGCATCTTCTGATGCAGAATCTTGTTCAGATTCTGATGAAGAAGATGAGGTATATTCTGAACTCTCTAGATCTGATTTAATTGAAACAGTTAATGATCTTATGAGTCATCTTAAAAGCAAGTTAAAAGAAATTAAGGCTTTGAAAAATCAAACCAACTTGCTATCTGAGGAAAACCTTAAACTTCAAAATCAAATTTTTGAATATGATGAGGAAGTTGAGGAACTCAGAAAAGAGGCTCATAAGAAATCTGAAGAGGTTCCTAATGAACAGGAAATAGCTCTTCAGGATTTCATGTTAACTGGATTCAATAGAACAAAAATTGCCTCCATGATGTATAATATGATCAGAAACAAAGGTGAAGGCATTGGCTATGATGCATTTAAACCTTCAAATGAATTAAACTCACCTTCATGTTCTGAAGATATTTTAAAAGGCAATGGTATATGCTTTGTGCCTGCTTCTGATAAATCTGAGAAGTTGAAAGTATCAGAATCTGAGACTAAGTCAGAAGTTCTGAACAACTCAGACTCTGAAGCTTCTGAACCAAAGGATAGAATTAAGGCAGATGTTAAAACCCTGCCTAAATCTAAGCCAAAAGGTCCTAAGTCTAAGAGTAAGAGGAAATCAAACTCTGAACTTAAACCTGTTCAGAATCTGAAGTGTTCAGAACCTGAAACTAGCAAGTCTCAAATGCTGAATAAATCTGATTCAAATTTTTCAAAGACTGGGTTTATTAAAACTTCAAAATCTGTTAAACCAGTTAACACAAAACATTTTCAATCTCAGAATGTTAATCAAAGCAAGCAAAAGCAATGCAATCAGTTTTCTGCTTCAAACTGTTTTAAGAAAGGCAAAACTGGAGCTTGCCTTGTGCCTGAGGTAAACAAAGTCAGAATTCTGAAGAGATCAGAACCAAAGTACTCAATGGTTCAGACTCTAAACAAATCAGAACCAAAGACATCCAAGTCTCAGGTTCTGAAGAAGTCTAAGTCCAAACCTTTGAGAACTCAGGTTCTGAAGCACTCAGGTTCTGAAAGTCAGACTTATTCAAGATACAAGGACTCATATCCTAAGTATCAGAACAAGTCTGAACATCACAACTTTAGACACAAGTTTAAAAAGCCAAAACCTTTCTGGACTAACCCCAAAGGACCCATGAAAATCTGGGTACCTAAGTCTGAGATCATTTCAATTGCAGATATGCTTGTCATCCAAAGAAAAGGAAAGGTCCTGGTACCTGGACAGTGGATGCTCGCATCATATGACAGGGGACAAGTCTATGTTCCAAACCCTGACTCTGAAAGAGGGAGGAACTGTGGGGTTTGGAGGAAGTCAGAAAGGAAAGATCATTGGTACTGGTAAGATAGGTAATTCTTCCTTGTACATTGATAATGTTTGGTTGGTAGATGGACTTAGACATAATTTACTTAGCATAAGTCAATTATGTGATAGTAATTATGAAGTCCTGTTTAATAAGAACACTTGCACTGTAATCAACAATGAAAATAAGTCTGTAGTGTTCAGAGGCTGTAGGAAAAGCAATGTTTACAAAATAAACTTTTCTGATTTGGTTCAGCAGAAGGTAGTTTGCCTTCTGTCTGTGAGTGATGAGAAGTGGGTCTGGCACAAAAGGCTGGGACATGCTAACTGGAGACTCATCTCTAAGCTTAGCAAGTTACAGCTGGTCAGAGGCTTACCCCAAATTGATTATCACTCAGATGCTCTGTGTTCAGCATGCCAAATTGGAAAATTTTCTAAAACTTCTTTTAAATCAAAGAACATTGTTTCCACCTCTAAACCTCTAGAACTCCTTCACATTGATTTGTTTGGCCCTGTTGGGACAGCTTCAATCAATGGGAAGAAGTATGGACTTGTTATTGTTGATGATTATAGTAGGTGGACTTGGGTTAAATTCCTCAGAACTAAGAATGAAACATATGATGTGTTTTTCAAATTCTGCAAACAAGTACAAACTGAAACTGATTTGAAAATTTTGAAAATCAGAAGTGATCATGGTGGTGAATTTGAAAATGAACCTTTTGAAAACTTTTGTGAAAACCTTGGAATTCTCCATGAGTTCTCATCTCCTAGAACTCCACAACAAAATGGAGTTGTAGAGAGAAAGAACAGGTCTTTACAAGAAATGGCCAGAACCATGATCCATGAGTCAAAAATTGCTAAGTACTTTTGGGCAGAAGCTGTAAACACAACATGTTATATTCAGAACAGGATCTACATCAGACCCATTCTAAATAAAACTTCATATGAATTATTTAAAGGAAGAAAACCAAGTATTTCTTATTTTCATCAGTTTGGTTGTACATGTTACATACTAAACAATAAAGTCTACCTAAAGAAATTTGATGCCAAGGCTCAAAAGGGTACCTTTTTAGGATACTCAGAGAGATCTAAGGCATACAGAGTGTATAATTCTGAAACACATGTTGTTGAAGAAGCTATACATATTAGGTTTGATGATAAGAAGCCTGGTAGTGAAATACCAGAGCTGGTTGAGAGTTTTGCAGATGTCAGAATCTCAGAAGAACCTTCAGAAGCTGAACCCAGTTCAGGTTCTGATGAAGGTTCAGAAGCTGAAAACAATGAAAACTCTGAGAAACTCTCCAGCAATGACACTACTCCTGATGCTAATCAAGATCAGCATGGTTCTGAACAAATCCCTGGTGGCCCTTCAGAAGCTAATCCACCCAGAACCTCATTCAAGTACAAGTCTTCACATCCTGAGGAGTTAATCATTGGAAACAAGAACAGTCCAAGGAAGACAAGATCAGCATTCACTCAGAATGAGTCTATGCTTAGCCTGCTATCCATGATTGAGCCTACAACTGCTGATGAAGCACTTGCTGATGATGGTTGGATTGTAGCAATGCAAGAAGAGCTGAACCAATTTCAGAGAAATGATGTATGGGATCTTGTTGCAAAACCTGATCAGAAGAACATCATTGGAACAAAATGGGTGTTCAGGAACAAGCTCAATGAACAAGGAGAAGTGATCAGAAACAAGGCTAGATTAGTAGCTCAAGGGTACAGCCAGCAAGAAGGAATAGACTACACTGAAACTTTTGCTCCAGTAGCAAGACTGGAAGCAATCAGGTTACTTCTTTCTTATGCTATTAATCATGATATCATCTTATATCAAATGGATGTTAAGAGTGCTTTCTTAAATGGTGTAATTTCTGAAGAAGTGTATGTCAAACAACCTCCTGGTTTTGAAGATGTTAAATATCCAAATCATGTTTTTAAACTTAAGAAGTCTTTGTATGGTCTGGAACAAGCTCCCAGAGCTTGGTATGAAAGGCTAAGCAACTTCTTAATTAAGAATAATTTTGTAAGAGGTCAAGTTGACAATACACTCTTTAGAAAAACTGTTAAGAAAGAAATCTTAATTGTACAAATCTATGTTGATGATATCATATTTGGTTCTACTAATGCTCCCTTTGCAAGGAATTTTCTAAGTTAATGCAGGATGAATTTGAAATGAGCATGATGGGTGAGCTGAAATTCTTCTTGGGAATTCAAATTAACCAATGCAAAGATGGTGTTTATGTTCATCAGTCAAAATACACCAAGGAGCTTCTGAAGAAGTTCCAGTTGGATGATTGCAAGCTGATGACAACACCAATGCATCCCACCTGCACCTTAAGCAAAGAGGACAATGGCACTAAAGTAGATCAGAAGCTGTACAGAGGTATGATAGGTTCTCTCCTATACTTAACTGCTTCTAGGCCAGATATTTTATTTAGTGTATGTCTGTGTGCCAGATTCCAATCAGATCCTAGAGAATCTCATATGACTGCTGTCAAGAGAATCTTTAGGTATCTGAAAGGAACAACTAACTTGGGACTTCTGTATAAGAAATCTCTAAATTATAAGCTAGTTGGATTCTGTGATGATGACTATACTAGGGACAGGATTGAAAGAAAATCCACCAGTGGAAACTGTCAGTTTCTTGGTGAGAATCTGATATCCTGGGCCAGCAAGAGACAAGCAACCATTGCTTTGTCAACAGCAGAAGCAGAATACATCTCAGCTGCAAGTTGTAGCACACAACTGCTTTGGATGAAACATCAATTAGAGGATTATCAGATTCATGCAGACAATATTCCTATTTATTGTGATAATACTGCTGCTATATGTCTGTCTAAAAATCCAATTCTGCATTCTAAAGCCAAGCACATAGAAATAAAACATCATTTTATAAGAGATTATGTTCAGAAGGGTGTTTTAGATATTCAGTTCATTGATACTGATCATCAATGGGCTGACATATTCACAAAACCCCTAACAGAAGAAAGATTCAATTTTATTAAAAAGAATCTGAACATGCATTTTGTCTCTTGAAAAATGTGCTTGAATCTGAATGTATTCCTTGATTTTGAGTTTATCATAAGCTAAGACTTATCAAACACTCATCTTCTGAGAGTTTGACTAAAGTTAAGCCTGAAAAACTTCAGAGTCTGAAGGATCAGAACCTGGATTTTCTGACTTCTGAATCTGATAAAAATCTAATGTTGGTCAGAATCTGGTAAGTATAGCTAAGGGCAATGATGATTAAAGCTTTGAAAGTTATACTCTAATCCTCCCAAAGTCATCAATTTAAAAATGTGATTTTCTGCTCTGATACTTAATGATCAAATTGCTTAACAAACAATTTTTCATTTGGTATCAGTCTGTTTTCAAACTGTTCAGCACAGACACATTTTTTTTAATGCCCAAAGTGTATCAGACAATGTTCAGTCTTTACGAATGTTTAGTTGATATCAGACCCTGAGCTAAACCTTCATTTGGTATCAGGCTCTGATATAAGTTCAGCAGTCTTAAAAATATATTTTGGTATCAGACTCTGAACAAATTTGTACTGAACAAGTCATGGCTGAACACAGAATGATCTGATCAGAAGCCCTAAACCTTTTTCTGCTTCTGAACAGCATTCTATTTTTAATGTAAGTCATATACTCATTGAAAATCAAGTAGGCTCTGATGATTATCTTTGCTGCTTGATTATCCATATGATTGCATAAAATATCTCACAATCTTGGTTGGTTCAACCCCCCAATTCTGAATCCTTTTGAAATATTTTCAAACTTGGTGTCAGAACTGCTTTCAAACTCTTTTAAAAAAGGGGGAAACTGAACTGCTTTGATACATGCTTTCAAACTCTTTCAAAATTCTTTTCTGCTCTGATACAGATATTTTCAAACTCTCTTGAAAAAGGGGGAGAAATTTTCTGTCTTAAGGGGAGAAAGTAGTACTTTTTGTTGATGACAAAAGGGGGAGAAAGTAAAACAAGTATTAAAGCACCTGAGCTCAAAAATAAGTTAAAATTGTCAGAAGATAAGCTTGTTAAGCTCTGATACAATTTGTTAGGCTTAAGCTCTGATACAATTTGTTAGGCTTAAGCTCTAATACAATTGTTAAGCTAGCTCTGATACTGATCAGTTAAGCCCTGATACAATTCTGACTAAATTTAACTTATGAGAACAGATTCTAACTTTTAGCCTCTGAAGTGAATTTCTGGCTCTGATACATTTCTGTGAGATACATTACTCTTAGTGAGTAAATTGAATTTAAAATAACTTGGATAAGACTCAGGGAGCTTACAAAACTCATCCTGTGGATTATCAGACTTAGGGGGAGAGCTTACAAACCTCAGAACTTGAAGTCAACAAGTCATTTTGAATTCTGAGTGTAAATTTCACCATATTGATTTAAGTTAAGATTAATTAACATGGATAAAAATCAAGGGGAGCTTACAAACCTAACCTTGAGGATTGTCAGACCTAGGGGGAGCTTACAAACCTCTCCTGAAGTCAGATTGTTAATTAAACTTAATAACAATTCTGAAATTTTCACATTTATGTTTTTAACTGAACTTAATTAACTTGGATCAAACTCAGGGGGAGCTTACAAACCTCACACCCTGCAGTTAACTTGTTAATTAAGTTAACAACAATTTTCTGTTTTAATACTTATGTTTGTCATCATCAAAAAGGGGGAGATTGTTGGAACAAAATGTGTTAAACAACTCTCATCTGAATTAAGGGGGAGATTGTTGAAACATTTATGTGTAAACATATCTCTCTTTATGGTTTTGATGATAACAAAGTATTAAAGAGAAAATTGGTTATTTGCTAATGCCTTGTTCAAGTGTTTCAGAACCACATGCTTAATAAGTATTGATTGATAATGGTTATGAAGAACAAGCTAAAAGAGCAAGAAGGAAAGCCAAGAAGCAAGGTTGCAAGGCTAAAAAGAAACTGGTCCTGAAGAAGTGCTCCTGAAGAAGTACTCCTGAAGTAACAGCTTCTGAAGTGGTCCTGAAGTGGTACTCCTGAAGTGCAGCTTCTGAGTCTGAAGGCAAGTTCTGAAGTCTGAGTGCTTCTGATGAAGTCAACGCAACAGTCAACTCCTGAAGCCAGCTTTTGATCCGTACAATTAAAGCAGCTTCTGATCACTGTTCACTGAGAAGCTTCTGAAGCTGATGTGGCATGGATTTTGACCAGTACTGTGCGCATTTAATGCCTGGATGTGTCAGAACAACTCAATGGAACAGTTGTCTCCCTGACCCAAACATTCTCCAGTTTTTAAGGTGGGCCAATTCAAAAATGGCACCTGCTCTGTTCTGACTGAAAAAGTGCAGCACACAATTGCAGTAACCTAGTCCAATTGCAACGGCTAAATTCCTTAATTCAAGCAAATCTTCAACAGCTCTATTTTCATCTATAAAAGGAAGAAGATTTGAAGAAGAAAATGTCTAAGACTCTTTGAAACGTATTGCTGAACCTGCACTCTGTTTTCTGTCAAAAACTGTCAAGTTCATAAAAACTCTTAGAAATTCTTTAGTCTTTGTAACTTAGAATTTCTTAAGATTATGAGTCTTAACCTGAGTTGTATTAAGAGAACACCTCTAATATTTGATCAAGTGTTCATCCCAAACTAATTCATTTGTAAACCAGTTTGGTCCCTAAAGTCTTAGTCTGTATACTAAGCAATTGTAACCTCATTCCTTTGTGGTCTGAGTCAGAAGCCTCTTGTCTTAGTGACTTGAGCATTGGGAAGTCTCTTGTCTTAGTGACTTGAGCATTGGAAGCCTCTTCCTTGGTGGTTGAGCATAGAAGTCTCTTTCTTTGTGATTGAGCAACTGGAAGTCTCTTTCTTAGTGATTGAGCAATTGTAATCAGAACTGATTATAGTGGAACTCTCTTGTTGGATACAAGGGGACATGACTACTTCTCACATTGAGAAGGAACCTGTATAATTTGCTGTGTCTCTCTCTTCACTTATCTCTTTTACTTGTTTAATCCGCTGCATATATTCTGATAACAGTTCAGAACCTGGTTCTGAATTTGTATTAAGTCTTTGAAAAAGAAAAGAACAAGTTTTTAGAGTCACACAATTCAACCCCCCCCCTTCTTGTGTGTGTGTTTTTCTCACCTTCAAGAAGTAACCTGATTGCTTCCAGTCTTGCTACTGGAGCAAAAGTTTCTGTGTAGTCAATTCCTTCTTGCTGGCTGTACCCTTGAGCTACTAATCTAGCCTTGTTTCTGATCACTTCTCCTTGTTCATTGAGCTTGCTCCTGAACACCCATTTTGTTCCAATGATGTTCTTATGGTCAGGACTTGCAACAAGATCCCAGACATCATTCCTTTGAAACTGGTTCAGTTCTTCTTGCAATGCTACAATCCAGCCATCATCAGCAAGTGCTTCATCAGCAGTTGTAGGCTCAATCATGGATAGCAGGCCAAGCGTATACTCATTCTGAGTGAATGCTGATCTAGTCTTCCTTGGACTGTTCTTGTTTCCAATGATCAACTCCTCAGGATGTGAAGACTTGTATTTGAATGAGGTTCTGGGTGGATTAGCTTCTGAAGAACCATCAGGGATGTGTTCAGAACCATGCTGGTCTTGGTTTGCTTCAGGAGTAGTGTCTTTATCAGAGAGTTTCTCAGATTCTGCATTGTTTTCAGCTTCTGAACCTTCATCAGACTCTGAACTGGGTTCAGCTTCTGAAAGTTCTTCTGAGATTCTGACATCTGCAAAACTCTCAACCAGCTCTGGTATTTCATTAACAGGCTTCTTATCATCAAACCTAATATGTATAGCTTCTTCAACAACATGTGTTTCAGAATTATACACCCTGAATGCCTTAGATCTCTCTGAGTATCCTAAAAAGGTACCCTTTTGAGCCTTGGCATCAAATTTCTTTAGGTAGATTTTATTGTTTAGTATGTAACATGTACAACCAAACTGATGAAAATAAGAAATACTTGGTTTTCTTCATTTAAACAATTCATATGCTGTTTTATTCAAAATAGGTCTGATATAGATCCTGTTCTGAATATAACATGTTGTGTTTACAGCTTCTGCCCAAAAGTACTTAGCAATTTTAGATTCATGGATCATGGTTCTGGCCATTTCTTGTAAAGACCTGTTCTTTCTCTCTACAACTCCATTTTGTTGTGGAGTTCTAGGAGATGAGAACTCATGGAGAATTCCATGATCTTCACAAAAATTTTCAAAAGGTTCATTTTCAAATTCCCCACCATGATCACTTCTGATTTTTAAAATTTTCATATCAGTTTCAGTTTGTACTTGTTTGCAGAATTTGTAAAACACATCATATGTTTCATTTTTGGTTCTAAGGAATTTAACCCAAGTCCACCTACTATAATCATCAACAATCACAAGTCCATACTTTTTCCCATTGATTGAAGCTGTTCCAACAGGACCAAACAAATCAATGTGAAGGAGTTCTAAAGGTTTTAAGGTGGAAACAATGTTCTTAGATTTAAAAGAAGTTTTAGAAAATTTTCCAATTTGGCATGCTGAACATAGAGCATCTGAGTGATAATCAATGCTGGGTAGGCCTCTGACCAGCTGTAACTTGCTAAGCTTAGAGATGAGTCTCCAGTTAGCATGTCCCAGCCTTTTGTGCCACACCCATTTCTCATCACTCACAGACAGAAGGCAAACTACCTTCTGCTGAACCAAATCAGAAAAATTTATTTTGTAAACATTGTTTTTCCTGCTGCCTCTGAACACTACAGACTTATCTTTGTTATTGATTACAGTACATATGTTCGTATTAAACAGGACTTCATAATTACTATCACATAATTGACTTATGCTAAGTAAATTATGTCTAAGTCCATCTACCAGCCAAACATTATCAATGTACAGGGAAGAATTACCTATCTTACCAGTACCAATGATCTTTCCTTTCTGACTTGCTCCAAACCCCACAGTTCCTCCCTCTTTTAGAGTCAGGGTTTGGAACATAGACTTGTCCCCTGTCATATGATGCGAGCATCCACTGTCCAGGTACCAGGACCTTTCCTTTTCTTTGGATGTTAAGCATATCTGCAATTGAAATAATCTCAGACTTAGGTACCCAGATTTTCATGGGTCCTTTGGAGTTAGTCCTGAAAGGTTTTGGCTTTTTCAACTTGTGTCTGACGTTATGATATTCAGACTTGTTCTGATACTTAGGATATGAATCCTTATATCTTGAATAAGTCTGAGTTTTAGAACCTGAGTTCTTCAGAACCTGAGTTCTCAAAGGTTTGGACTCAGATTTTTTCAGAACCTGAGACTTGAATGTCTTTGTTTCTTTTAAAGTCTGACTCTTTGAGTGCTTTGGTTCTGATTTCCTCAGAATTCTAACTCTGCTTGCTTCAGGCACAAGGCAAGCTTCAATTTTACCTTTCTTAAAACAGTTTGAAGCAGAAAACTGATTGGTTTGCTTTTGCTTGCTTTGCTCAATATTCTGAGATTGAAAATGTTTTGTTTTGACTGGTTTAATAGATTTTGAAGTTTTAATAAATCCAGTCTTTGAAATATTTTGAAATTCTGGCCAGGCAAAGATACTTAACAGGTTCTGGTTCTGATTTAAAACTTAACAGGTTCTGATCAGAACTTAGCACAATTATAAAAGCAAATAATCAGCAGGAAAATAAAGTGCAGGAAAGCTAAAGAACACACAAGGTTTGTTAACCCAGTTCGGAGTAAACACCTCCTACTCTGGGGGATACCAATCCAGGAAGGAAATCCACTATTGGATTTAATCCTTAAGACTCAGACACTGACTCCCAGTTCTTATCCCAAGCAATTAACCTCCACCTAGTAAGACTTCTACCCAACTCTGAGTAATAGAAACCACTATCTTCCTATTCAAGTAACTAAACCCAGTTACTGAACCTCTTAACTATAACACTCTGTTTTTTTTAAGAAAAACTCTAAAAACACAAAGACTTCATTCGTACCTAAAGGCTTAGAATGAATCACAACTCTATAAAACTCTAAACCAACTCAAAACATTGAGTGGTGCACAAATAAACTCTAAGTTAAAACACAGACTCAATTTTCTGATTTTCTAATTCTCTGAATCGTGAGTCTTCAATAGCCAAGCTCCTCCTTTTATAATCTTCAGCAAGCCTCTTAATTATGCTCCAAATCTTCTGATTTGATTTGTTACTGGAATAAGATTGATCCAATGATGTAACAAATAAAACTGCATTAAATCTTTGAAAGATTTAAAACAGAAAATACAAATTTTCATAACTTTAAAACAAATCTTCAAAGATATCTTCTCCAATAAAACCAGCCTTCTAGAAGTAATTATACAAACATAATTCCTTGCTAAATCTCCCAAGATACGTGCAAAAACAATCCAGCAAACCCAGCTTCTGATGTGGTCAACAGAAGTCAACGCTGGCTTCAGAACCTGAAACTGCTTCTGAAGTGCTACAGTGCTCCTGATGAGCATTTCAGCTTCTGATGTAGATTTTAGCTTCTGAATGGCTTCAAATGAGAAAACTTGTAACTGAAGAAAAGTTCATCATAAGGAAAAGCTTCTATTCCATACTTTGGTTTTGCCAAACAATGCAGCCAACACTTAAAGACTCAACATATTTGAATTTGAATTATTCAGATTCTGAGACTTACTAGTTCCAGGTTCTGAACTCTTCAGATTCTGAACATTTTCAGGTTCAGAGTCTGATTTTCTCTTACTCTTAGGCTTAGGACCTTTTGGCTTAGATTTAGGCAAGGTTTTAACATCTGCCTTCATCTTACCCTTAGGTTCAGGAGCTTCAGAGTCTGAGCTGTTCAGAACTTCAGACTTAGTCTCAGTTTCTGACATTTTCAACTTCTCAGAGTTATCAGAAGCAGGCACAAAGCATATACTATTGCCTTTTAAAATATTTCCAGAACAGGAAGGTGAGTTTAATTCATTTGAAGGTTTGAATGAATCATAGCCAATGCCTTCACCTTTGTTTTTGATCATATTATACACCATAGAGGCAATTTTAGTTCTATTGAATCCAGTTAAGATGAAATCCTGAAGAGCTATTTCCTGTTCATTGGGAATCTCTTCAGATTTCTTATGAGCCTCTTTTCTGAGTTCTTCAACTTCTTCATCATATTCAAATATTTGATTCTGAAGTTTAAGGTTTTCCTCAGATAGCAAGTTAGTTTGATTTTTCAAAGATTTAATTTCTTTTAACTTGCTTTTAAGATGACTCATAAGATCATTAACTGTTTCAATTAATTCAGATCTAGTGAGTTCAGAATATACCTCATCTTCTTCATCAGAATCTGAGCATGATTCTGCATCAGAAGATGCAGTTGCCATCAAGGCCAGGTTTGCTTCTTCTTCATCAGATTCTGACTCATTGTCCAGATCATCCCATGTTGCCATGAGACTCTTTTTAAGCTTGTTTCTGAAACTGCTGGACTTAGAGCTGGACTTCTTTGCTTTCTCTTTAGATTTTTCCTTCTGAAGATCAGGACAGTCAGCAATGAAGTGCCCAGGCTTTTTGCAGTTGTAACAGCTTTCCTTCTGGTTATCCCTCTTTGAACCAGATCCTCTAAGGTTACTGCTTCTGTTAGAGAATTTTTTCTTTCTATTCATTAAATACTGAAGCCTTTTAGAAAGCATTGCAAGCTCATCAGCATCTGAATCTTCATCAGAATTTCCCTCAGGAAACTCTTCCTCAGATTCAATAGCTTTCAAAGCTTTAGCAGGCTTTCTTTTAGACTTCAGAGCTAATGTTTTTGGTTCTCTAACAGACTCATCCTCATTGAGTCCCAGTTTATGCACCTTGAGGGAGCTTATAAGATCCTCAATACTTAAAGTATTCAGATCCTTAGCTTCCTCAATAGCAGTCACCTTAGGTCTCCATTTGGATGGCAGACTTCTTAAGAGTTTGTTCACATGATCAGCTGTGGTATAACTCTTCTTCAGAATCTGAAGTCCAGAAACCAGAGCCTGAAATCTTGAGAACATACACTGCAAGAAAAAAGGTATTTTGCGACACTTACTTTGCGACCCTTAGCTTTGAACAGTCGCAGATTACACTTTTGCGACTGTTATTGCGACTGTTAGGCTTAAGGGTCGCAGGTTTTATTATTTTTTTTAAGCGCTTTTTCATTATATATTTTGGCCAATTATTTCATCCCTCCCGCTCTCCATTTTCAGTCTCCCTCCCACACCTCCAAAACCCTATATCCCAATTTTATCCCAATTATTTCATCCCTGCGATTCCTTCTTTCCTGCGATTCCTTCTTTCCTGCGCTTCTTTCCTGCGATTCCTTCTTCCTCCCTATATCCCAATCTTCTTTCCTGCGCAACCTTCTTCCAGATTCAGCAATTTCAGCAATTTCACTCTCAATCATTCGCGCAGCTCTCAATCATTCGTAGCTCACCCCCAATTTCACTCTCACCCAATTTCTCTCAGATTCGCGCTCACCCCCTTCACAATCATTCGCGCTCACCCCCTTCACAATTTCGGATTCTCAAAAGGTGCTTCTTCCTCTCAAAAGGTGCTTCTTCCTCTGATTGGTATTTTTTTATTTTGTTGTGTTTTTGTTTTAGTCTGTTTGATGATTTAGTCTGTTTGATGATTTTGTTGTGTTTGATGTTTTAGTCTTTGTTGATTACATTGGTTTTTTGGCTGTTTACATTAGTCTGAGCTAGGATACCAGATGGGGAATACTAGAAGTCTCTAAATTAGAATGGGTATCAGCCCATGTACATATGAAACATCTCGTTTTTTTACCCCCCTTGGCCTTTGTAGGCATACCTTCTCGCCTGGGCCACAATGCTCCAAGACCACGTCCTCTTCAAACCCCGTCGAGGACACATTTAGTTTGCTCCGAAAGAACGCCACTCGATGGGGAATACTTGTTGAAAGGTACATTGAAGATAAGAATGCAGCTATTGATTCCACGGCTCCAGAGTTTATTCAAATTGTAAGTAGCTCAATACCTCTATCTATTCCTTTATATATAACATTGTAGTTATATTGTGCTTTATAGTTTATACAATGGTCATATGCTGGGTTATTTAGTCTCAAAGGATTTGGCTTATCTCATAGGTTGTCACTGACATATTGCAAATAAAACGACAAAAGTGAATCATGTGTGAATTCATTGTTTGATGGACTCCCAAAATTTATTTGTAGATTTTTGGTGACATGTTTATTGTTTGAGACTTTAGAGTAGTGGTTGGGAGTTTAGATATTTGACATAATATTTGAAATGACTAATAATTGTGCACACTATATTTCATGCTACATATTTGGGCTTTGTTAGAAGGTCTAATGCCATACGTGTTCCACAAATTCCATGCATATGCTTTCTTTTTCCTTCTAATCTCACTACGCGATCTCTCTTGTTGTGCACAGACATGTAAAACGTTCCCTGTCTTCGTGTTCTCTCAGTTTAAAACCTTTCCGGCTTTTCTTCTTTACATCGTTTATCTTTAATGTGTTGAAGTTATTAATATTAATTATATTTTGCATCTCTATATCGCTTGTATTTCATATATGAGAGAGTTCATAATATATTGGTATTTTAGCTGCTTCCAAACTATGTAAGAGTCTTGTTTGAGAGATATTTCACATGGAAAATTGTTTGCTCAAAAAAGTAGGGCAGAATTGCCGACAGTTTTACCTGTGTGATACATGTTTTTGATATCCTGTTTATGACTTGTTTTCTATCTTGTTATGAAGATATTAATTGAATATTACAAGGAGCGGCAGTGTTTGTTGAAGTGCATCAGGTGGATTCTCATGCATGCTAGTAAGTGTCATGTTGTTTTTATGTCTACTTAGTAGTTGGTACTTGCTCTGTCAATTCTTTGTATGGCAGACATACTTACATGTCTACTTTTTCCTAGTTGAATTTTCTTGTTGGTATTACTTAGACCTGGATTTCTTGTTGGTATTACTTAGACCTGGACATTTCATGCAGTATACATTGGTCCTGTGTCTGAAAACAACTCTGTGAAGGAGGAGGCAAAAAAGCTATTTCATGATGGACTGGAAAGTAAATTAGTATCTTTATTGGAGGGTCTTTTATCTTGCAGTTACCCCGAGCAAATGGTATGTTCAGTCTCCATGCACCATCCTTCTTTAATTTTGCATGGCCCTATAAGACGGGTAGACGGGTAGTTAACTTGTCTTCAACATGTGATCGTCACACAGCTTAGATGTAACCTTTTCAATCTCTGTGTGTGTTGTAAAATTAATAGCCAAGTCATACTGTATAGGATTGTCTTGCCACTCTTTTACATGTTCTTACTCTTGATTAGAGTGTTTCGTGTCTCCAAACTCTGCGATGTTTTACCAGTAGATTACCTTGTGCAACATGTGAAGAACTTAAAATTGGGAACTTTTTATGGGGATTTACTTTGTTTTCAATTGGTATGTTCATGATATGAAGTGTAACCAAAAATTTCGTTGCTTGATGACACAATTTATTGAACTGTGGAATGCTTGAAGGATGTTGATCTGTTTACTCTATGGGCTGAGGAGACTCTAATTGAAGACAATTTGGTTTTAGACATTCTTTTCCTGGCCTACGATGACCCATTTTGTACTTGTGGTAGTGAGATATGGAAGAAGTTTGGTTCTGTTTACAAGGTATACTAATATACATCTGCTTATACTTGATTTGTTGTGATATCTTCACAAGTCAGAACCTTGCTCAAGATTATCTTTTGATTCAGGGGATCTTAGCTGGTGAATATAACTTGGGAAAGCTGGCAATTACTACAGAGTCGCAGCAGTTGTCTTATCATGTCAAAGTTCAGCTGCTGCTTATTTTGATAGAAACCCTAAACTTGGAGAACCTTCTTCAAATGGTTCATGACGAAACACCTTACAGGTTAGACTAGTCTTTGTTTATATCATATATACAGTACTTATGAAGTATACACATTGTGTAACTGACAGACAGTTATACCAATGAAATACTGCGAATTGAAATGCCGTAATCTTAAGCCTCATTCTGATGGACTGGCTAAGTGCTGAACTGAATGCAGTGTGCCATATTAGTTCCACTTTGTCTGTTAGAGTATATTCTAGTTGAGACGGCAATCACGGGGCAGATGTTCCATCCTTTGAGTCTTGCCTTAATTATTTGATTTCATTCATTTTCCACTTAGAGTTTTCAATTGGGAATTTGGGAAGAAATTGCATACTTTCTCCTGTTCTGTTCTTTGCTGTAATGTGTCAAACCTTCTCCCTGATGGCTTATACTTTTGTAACTTGTTTGCGATGTAAATTATATGTCCTAAGTCATTGCTAGATTTCTTTGATTTTACCTATAATTTTGTGCCATCTAGTTTGATTATTTTCATTTGCCAGTCTTTGATATTCGTTGGCTGGAACTGTGGATTTTAAGCCTAATTCTTCATTCACAGTGATGCTTCTGTGGTCTTCTTATTGTAGTTCTATAGGCTGACATTATTTGTCTGTTAGTATTTTATGGTTGTTTTTCTAATTGATATTGTTTTATTGTTGCAAAATTTGTTTGGATTTCCAGGAGAGGTGCATCTACTTTCTCCTTTACTGATGTGCAAGAGATGGATGCACTAGTTTCTACTTTCAGTACTTTCTCCTTTACTGATGTGCAAGAGATGGGAACAACGAGCTCATTGTATGTGGTTGAGTTATATTTGAAATTTTTTATTTACTACAGCTTATGCGCTTATTACAAATTTTACCCTTTTTATTTTCTCTGCCTCCAGGATATTGATCACATTGGTTATGTTCGTCAAGCCTTTGAGGCTGGATCATTACATTACTGTCTCGAAATTCTCCAGTGTGACATTTTGAAGGATTATGATGTGAGTCATTCTTTCCTGGGTTGCATAAATTGTTATGATGGATGAGTTTTTGTTAAACCTTGATCGGGGCCTCTTTTCCTGTTTAAAAGCAATTGACTTTATGCTATACTAAATTGCCCTTACGGCTTTATGCTTTTCCCGTGTCCATTCAGGGCCCAGTGTCCAGTTATCGCAGTGTTTTGAGGACATTCATATCTGCATTTATTGCATCTTATGAGATCAACCTTCAGGTATGGTTGTAAAATCTATAGTTAGCTTTAAGGAAATGTTTTACTTCTTTCTCATTTGATCTG
Source organism: Medicago ruthenica (assembly GCA_018208015.1). Taxonomy (NCBI): domain Eukaryota; kingdom Viridiplantae; phylum Streptophyta; class Magnoliopsida; order Fabales; family Fabaceae; genus Medicago; species Medicago ruthenica. The sequence goes on from CM031374.1 coordinate 81,004,636, forward strand.
CTTCAACAAATGTACAGCCTGAGGACAATAACTCCACTCTGATACTGGATATTATCTGCAAGATTTACCGTGGGAGAGGTTTGGATGTATAATCATAGCCCTTCAGTTCACTCGTTACTCCATTATCACAATATCTGTTGGTGATCATTTATTGATTAAAGGACTCTGCTCGTATACTTTCAGGAATCTCTGTGTGTTCAGTTTTGGGACAAGGGAAGTGTTATTGATGGTCCAATTCGGTCTCTTCTTTTCAACCTAGAGAGTGAGTTCCCTGTCAGGACCGTAGAACTTGTTAGACTCCTTTCATCCCTTAGCGAAGGAACTTGGCCTGCAGAGTGTGTGTAAGTACATTTTTTTTCTCTCTTATCTCATATATTGGGATGAGTATGACACTGCAATTGGTCTCTCAAACTCGTAGGGACATTTTTCTCTTCTTCAATTTTTGGCTGCCTTTCTTATGGGTGCAGTTTTTGAACAGGTATACCTTTCTAGATAGGTCTGTTGGTATATCATCCTTGCTCGAAATCAGTAGTGATTTGCTTGCAGATGATGTCTACCATATTCTTGAGGCACCACATGCAGTGCAGGTTCCTGGAATCGAAGGATTGTTTGTTCCGTCCGGAACTCGTGGGCGTGTCTTGAAAGTTGTTGGAGAGAAAACTGCCCTTGTACGATGGGAGGTGAGTTTTCCTTATATTGTTACTATGTTTAACTTTATTTTAGAGTGCCTACTGTAACCTTGTTGATGATCTATGATCATATGTTCTCTTCACAGCCAATTTCAGGCAGTATGGAATTAGATTACTGAATTTTTTTGTTGTTATAATGTTATTGCTTATTCTTGTATTACTTCGTCTCCTTTTTACCATATTTTTGGAATACCCAGTAAAACCTGAGAGTCCTGCTCAGCACATCTAGTGAGGCTGGTTCTGAAAGTTGCTAATAGAATGAGATCAATTTTTATTTAGTGTTGTATCATTTTTAAAAAAAGTCAATTTATTTCTGTTCACCTAAGCTTATTTTAGGCATTTGTTTTATCTACATTTGGTTATAACTAAATCACTTGCTTGCCAATCCCAAACTAGCACAATATTTAAAAATTCTCTATGAATTGATGATGGGTTTCCAATCTGAAATATTATTCTTCACTGATAATAAAATAAATACCGGTGTTTATGGTTTCCATTATTGACGTTCTTTTTAGCTGGAAATTGTAAAAATGTTTTATACTCATTATGATTTTTAGTGTAATTTAGAGACTTTGCATCTCATCAATATAATCTCAATTGCACAATTCCCTGCTGACAAAATTTTCATTTTTCTAGTATTCCCCATCTGGACTATAGACTTCTAAATGTGTTAGTGATACCCATTCTACCTTTACCTGTTATTGTCTGTATGATGCCATTAACTAATTACTTACTATATCTCTTTTTTCACTTCTAGTTTTATCTAGCTAGCTTCTGTACACAAGACAGGGTCTTGATACTCTGCTATAAAGTCCACCATGCACGTTTATTATATATATATATATGATCCATCTATATCATTTATTGCTTTCTTTTCTTTAATTTTCCTTTCTAATCATCTTTCCCTTTTTCTGTTCCCTTTTTCCTTTCTAACCATCTCTCTCTGTAGTTCAACTTCAACTTGTTCTTCTTTTTTTCTGTCAAGTCACTGTGTGATGACCTCTTCCTCTGATCATCAGTGTTAAAGCTTTCTGTTCTGTAGGTTTCTTATTGGAGGGATTACCATGCATGATTATTATGGTTTTAACTTTAAACTATCACATAAATCATTGGAGTTTTCATAGTCAGTGATTATTAACTTCCTAACTTATAGTATATATCTGCTTGGGATTGAGGAATTTACCTGGACTATAGACTTCTAAATACTATGTATAGTGTAGTGTTTTCAGTTTTTATTCTGTTTTTAGCTTAATGTCTCAGTATTAAACATTTGATTTACATCCGTCTTTATTAATCATTGTCTTATTTATTTTTCTTCTTTCCAGCCAACAAATGTAGGATCAGCAAAAGATGGTAGACATTCATCTGATTCTAGCCATCGCCTTGAGGATCATTGAAGCAACATCACTAAGGAATACTAGGGAATATTTAGATATTTTATGGACTTCTAATTCTGATACAGTTGTTTTCAATGTTTAGCCACTAGTGTTTCGGTTTTTGAATGTTAATACTACATATACTTTATCTATTGTTTTGGTTATAAGTTGATGTATGGTTCTATTTTGCTACTCTTGGATTATTATTTTGTTACTCTTGGTTAAGCTATAAAAAAAAATATTAAATCAGGTCATCTCAATTTAAATCAGCTCCTCTCAATTTCAAAAATAAATAAATAATTGCGACTGTTCAAACAGTCGCTGAATAATAAATTCAAAATTTTAAATCAGTCATTTGCGACTGTTGGTTGAACAGTCGCAAGTCCCTTCCTTTGCGACTGTTGGGAACCGTCGCAAGTCCCTTCAAAACCATGTGAATGCTCTTCCTTTGCGACTGTTACTAACAGTCGCAATAGCCTTTGCGACTGTTGGTGCGACTGTTGGCTGAACAGTCGCAAAATACCCTTTGCGACCCCAATTTCTGTGTCTGTTGGGGAACAGTCGCAAAGAGATATCTGCGACCCTTCTAACAGTCGCAATCCATGATTTTAGAAGTCGCAAAATGCCTTTTTTCTTGTAGTGATAGTCTCAATATTTTCATCCTCTTTCATTCTGAACAGTTCATATTGCTGAACAAGAATGTTTGCCTTAGCTTCTCTAACCTTCTTATTACCTTCATAGTTAGAGCAGAGGGATGTGAAGATGGCCTTTGCTGTGGACTTGTCACTCAGCTTCTGATACTCAGAGTGAGGTAGGGAATCCACAATGATTCCTTTCACATTGTGATGCTTTCTATATATCTTTCTTTCTGCATCACTCAGAGCTCATTTGTTGACAGCTACACCTTCTTCATCCACTGGAATTGTGATTCCATCTTCTATGATGTCCCATAGTGAATCATCAATCCCAATAATATGACTATACATTTTACTCTTCCACCAAGAGAATTTTTCTGGGTCACCAGTAAACATAGGAGGTTTATTGTGTGACCTAGACTTTCTATCATCAGTACCATAGTCATATTGAACAGAAGTATGTCTAGGAGGAGGAGGAGGAGGTGAATCTTCATTATCAGACATGTTTTTCTCAGGATCAAGGCTGACACACTGTTAAGTGTTAATATCAGAACCGGAGCTCTGATACCAACTGAAGGTGAGAAAAACACACACAAGAAGGGGGGAGGTTGAATTGTGTGAGTCAAAAACTTGGTTCTTTTTCTTTTCAAAACTTAAGGTTAAGTTCAGAAGCTGATATAAATCAGTTCTGAACAATTATCAAGAGTATTGCAGCGGTTTCAATAATGAAAAGAGAAAGATAAAGAGAGACACACAAGATTTATACTGGTTCCTTCTCAATGTGAGAAGTAGTCCAGTCCCCTTGTTTTCCAACAAGAGAGTTCCACTATAATCAGAAGATTACACTTGCTCAACCACTAAGGAAGAGGCTTCCAGTTGCTCAATCACAAAGAAAGAGGCTTCTAATGCTCAACCACAAAGGAAGAGGCTTCCAATGCTCAAGACACTAAGTCAAGAGACTTCTGACTCAGACCACAAATGAATGAGGTTACAAATGCTCAGTATACAGACTGAGACTTTAGGGACCAAACTGGTTTACAAATAAATGAGTTTGGGTTGAACACTTGATAGAATATCAGAGGTGTTCTCTTAATACAACTCAGGTTAAGACTCTTAACCTTAAGAAATTCTAAGTTACAGAAACTAAAAGAATTTCTAAGAGTTTTATGAACTTATGAGTTTTACAGCAGAAAACAGAGCACATGTTCAGCAATTTGATTTCAAGAGTCTTAGACAAATTTCTTCTTCAAATCTTCTTCCTTTTATAGAGGAAATAGAGCTGTTGAAGATTTGCTTGATTTGAGGAAAGAGCCGTTGCAAGTTGAGCTAGGATAGACTGAAAATGTGTGCTGAGCTTTTTGCAGAAAACAGAGCAGCAGCCATTTTTGAACTTGCCTACCTTAAAAGCTGGGGAATGTTTGAGTCAGGGAGACAACTGTTCCATTGGGTTGCTCTGACACATCCAGGCATTAAATGCGCACAGTACCAGTTGCTTTTATGCCACATCAGCCTTCAGAAGCTTCTGCGTGAACAGTGCATCAGAAGCTGCCTTTGTACGGATCAGAAGCTGGTCTTCAGAAGTTGACTTTTGTTGACTTCTTCAGACGCTGACTTTTCGTTGACTTCCTTCAGAAGCTGCCTTCAGACTCAGACTTCAGAAGCTGGCTTCAGACGCAGGCTTCAGACTCAGACTTCAGAAGCACCACTTCAGGAGCACTCTTCAGGAGCACCACTTCAGGACCACTTCAGAAGCACCCAGTTTCCTTCTAGCTTTGCAACATTGTTTCTTAGCTTTCCTTAGTTGCTCTAAGCTTGTTCTTTCATAACCATTATCAATTTCAATCATTAAACACGTGGTTCTGAAATCACTTGAACAAAGCATTAGCAAATAACCAATTTTCTATTTAACACTTTGTTATCATCAAAACCATAAAGAGAGATATGTTTACACATAATGTTTCAACAATCTCCCCCTTAGTTCAGAAGAGAGTTGTTAAACACATTTTGTTCCAACAATATGAGTTCTAGCTTTTTAGAGAAATTATCATGTATCACTCGACAACATCATTCGTGTCCAAATGACGTCGTGAGATCGATCATATCGTTTAATCGAAGATTTCCCAATCTATTAAACGATCCGAAAGCTTTACGTTCCGACACTTTATGTGATTATCAAAACCCAATTCCATGTCTAGAATTTCTTATTTTGATAGAAGATTATTCTAAACCTAGATTCAAAAGTATTTGTCAATAACAATTAAATCAAGCATAAGAATGAAAAGCAAGAATAACTTCAATTATCACATAAGTTACTAGAGTCATATATTTGCAAGATCAAAAGATTACATCTAAGCTATATTGAGTACCTCCAATCCCAACAAGGGAAGGTTAGTTGGTCATTGTCATGACAACTATACAAAAGTGGAAGGAAGTTGAAGATCCAAAGCTAAGTTCTTGATTTCCCAAAGAGTCTTAGTTAATCCAACTTCAATCACTCTTGCTCCATGAAGATCACATCTTTTGGCCCTATTTTATGTCTAAAACTATATCCTAAAACTATTACAACAATAATAATTATACAATTCTGTGATGAATGGCTATAAATATAATCTGGTTTTTCCTTGCTCGCTGTAGTGACGGGTCTGGTCGCTGTAGCGATCGAAGTTTTCTTGGCCATTGGGTTTGCTCCACGTCAGCAAAACGGGGTTCAAACCGCCTTTGGTCGCTATAGCGACCAGATTCATCGCTGGAGCGATGGAAACTTGATTTCTCCCTGCTTAGGTGCGCTGTAGCGACCAATCCTCCGCTGTAGCGAGCCAGCCTTTACATTTCTTCATGTTTCTTTGCTCAAATCATGTCCTGGCTTGCATTTTCCTGCACAAATGGATGGGGTAAGAAGTAAAAGCATAATTTGGCATTTGATCAGTGATTCTGAGCTTTTTCTATGATAACTTGCGAAACAAGTAACCTAAAGTGCTTAAATTAAATATGCATTTTAACTAATTTCGGGCACTTATCATGAAGTTAGCATCAAAGATAACGTTTTCTGCAAAAAGTGCTATTTAAAACCTCCATGTTTCTATATATAGCGCTTTGGTGTTAAAAGCGCTATTTAAGGGGTGCTATTTTTTTTTTATTTTTTTATATATTTTGTAGTAGTGAGGATACCATTGAGAATGAATGTCTTGATATATTTTTTAGTGCTGTTATATATACATGAATGAGTATCTTGATATTTATTTTTGCTTTTCAGAATTTGAGGAATTTTCCTTTTGTGTTTGTGTATATGTGAGATGGAATGAGTTCAAATTGTGCAAGAATCTTACTTACATGTTCATTATTTGGCATCTTTATTACTTGGAATCTTGTTGTCTAATTTATCACTAATTTATTATTTGGTTTAAATATGATTTTAGTTCATGCAATTATAGAGTTTTTTTGGTTTTAGTCCCGACATTAGATTATTGGGGCACATGGCGTGATTTTGTTGTAACATAATAGACTAAAAGCAATAGATTTTCAATTTGCATAAAAAAATTTAGGGACTAAAACCAAAAAAACACCATAATTGCCGGGACTAAAATCATATTTAAACCATATTATTTTGTTTTTCTAAATTTGTGAAACATCTTGGTTTCTTTGATTATGTTTTGTATTTATGGCCACTCCTAAAAGACATAACATTTTTGTTTCTTGTTCATATATTCCCCCATTTTAAACCTGCTAAAAGTCACTTTTTTGTGCAGCATAAAGGTAACTGTATTTGAATCAGAAGAACTTGTATTCACTTTGTTATTGAAGTTCTATTGGTCAAAGCCACAAACACTTTCTCTTGTAGTTGTATTTCTTCTGAATCTTAGCAATCTGTAACAGGGTTTAGGCTCAATGTTCTATCTCAGTAAGGTTGAGCATAAATTGCCCTTGCCTCCTTCTCTTCTTGCTCTTCCCATTCGAGAAGCCATACAGAAAGAGCTTGAGAGGCTTTTTTTGGATAAGTTTTTCTGCTGCTAACATTTTTATTTCCTTTAAGATCCATTACATGTAATTTATTTGACTTATTTCAGCTAGCTTCATTTTGTGTTTCTGTAATCATGTCAGGTTATTGCAAACTTGGGACTTTGCCTATCTGTTTATTATATCATCTCTATCAAAGGCGGGTCTATCTTCCCTGGCAAAGGTGCTCCGACTTACCTGGTATGAGTTTATGGATTGGTTTTTTAACTTTTGTTCATATCATTGGACTTGGATTCTACATAAAGAGACTATGAGGTTGAATGCTGGGATTTAGTTGTAGTGAAATATCTTTCTTCTCTTAAATGAATTGCTTAGCTTTACTTTTACTTTCATTACAAGAAAGATATCCCACTTGAAATTTAGTCCTTAAATTTTGATTTAAGGCCACAAATTTTATGTCGTGCTATTGTGTTATAAAGAACATTATGGTTTATGATAGAACAATATGGTATAATTTGATCCTTGTGGTCGATCCCACTTAGTGGGAAAGCTTAGTCGTTGTTGCTATTATGTTGTAAAGTGATATTTGCTGGAATTTTCGGACCTACAAATCTATGTGCATCGTTGCAATTTTCTGTTGCACTTGGAAATGTTTTGTAGTTTGATGCAGAAGCTTTTGTGATAATTTTTGACTATGCAATAACTGTATTCAGGAATTTCTGGCAGGTGGTATTTAATTTGATTATGTTTCGTACATTTACAGGGGAGGTTATTGCTGCAAAACTCATTTCATATGTTGATGGCATACACTGTATGTATTCAATTTTCAGTTTGTTCCTTGATTGTAACTATCTCTTGACATATGTATTTTTGCTCCATATACAAGATAAATGTATTGGATGATTTTGGAGGAATTCAATAAATTCTTCAAATCCTATATATGTTGTTATAATATTCTTAATTTTTTTGGCTTAAGTGTACTTTTGGTCCTCTTTCAATGTTGCGATTTTGGCCCCCTATTTAAAAAATGCCAATTTAGTCCCCTATGAATTAGCCCCTTTGGAATATTCGTCATTTTAGACAATTTTGATTTATTCAACATTTATGTGGTAGGCCACATGTGTAATTATTGAATTAAAAAAATTAAGGCTAAAATGTGGTTTTGGTCCCTGCAATATGTCTCGTTTTGGTTTTGGTCCCTGTAATTTTTTTTTAAAACGTCCTTGAAAATATTTTTTTTATAAAATAGTCCCTGGCCCCACTTTTTTGATGATTTGGTTGGTTTTTGCTTAGGTGGCAGCTGCTGACTGTAATAAATCGTACACATGGCAGCCACATATATAACTTATTTTAAACATTTTATAAATCATTTTAATAAAAGTAAAATTAGTTTTTCAAAATTTTAAAAATATTTAATTTTTAATTTAAAACAAATAAACAATTTTTGTTAAAAAGTTGCTTGTTGAGTTTGGCATGAACATGATGATGAGGAAATCCACTCCAGCACCACCCTCACCTACTTCAAATCCAACGCCAACTTCTTCTCGTCTTTCACTTGTTGGAACTCTAATCTCACCAACTTCCATCCACGATGCTTTAACTCCACCATATTGCTAATTTTGAATTTGGGGATTTAGGGTTTATTTGTTGGGTTTCAATTTTCTGTGGTGCCCAAATTAGATCTTCGATCAGATCTTTGTAACGTCGTTGTAGTAGGAATGGCTCCATTCAACAGTGATGAAACCATAACAGGAGTGCTCTATTCAGTGTTGAATCTTTTGTGGCGTTAAGAAAGGTCCATGTTTGAAGATGCGTCGTCGTGGTCGGTGTCAACTTGGCGACGGAGATCCTGCTGTCGCCGTTGGTGTCAAAGTGAGTGAAGACACGCTTCATTTCGTCCATGTCGCCAAGGTAAACAGGGGGTTTGGTGGTAGTTTCAGTGAATTTCAACGTTTGGTTCGGTAACAGTGATTGGTTGCCATTGTTAGCGTTTTGGGGGAAAAAGATGTGGGGAAAGGAGATGAGAAAGGATACAAATTAGAAAGATGAATGGACTGCGATTGTGTTTAGAAACACCAAGAAGAACACTGCTGATTTTCTTGCTAAGAATTTGGATAAGGAAGGCTATCACGTGGCTACAACATTCCTGACACAGATGCTCAGAGTAACAGTTCTGTTCTACATGAATTGGCATGACATGAAGCTTAAAAAAACTGGGTTTTTTTGATGATGAATGTATGAAGATAGGATGAAGATGAATAAGAGGATGAGGGAGGAAGATGAAGAAAGTTAAAAATGATTTTCCCCCTTTTTTATTTTTATAAAATGATTTATAAAATTATTAAAAGTCATGTGGCTGCCATAACGATTTGTTACAGTCAGCAGTTGCCACCTAAGCAAAAACCAGTCAAATCATCAAAAAAGTGGGGCCAGGGACTATTTTAAAAAACAAAAAATTTTGCAATGACGTTTTTCAATTTTTTTTTGCAGGGACCAAAACCACATTTTAGCCAAAAATTAATAAGCCACATAATCATTTTCTAAATTAAATAAATGAAATTAAAAATAAAAACCAAAACAACACATATTCATCATTCTTCATGTTCATGTAGACAGTTGGAGAGATAAAGGCAAACTGACACACTCCTTAACACAAAACCAATGATCCATAATCACCGACGCTTGAATCAAGGGGTGAGATCTCCTTGAAGTAAACATGGATGTCCCCTCAATCGATCCCATCATCATATAATGCTCAACAAAAAAATGGGCTTACAAGTCAATTAAAATGGGCACGAAACCGAAAACTCTGATTAAATGGAAGGTCACATCATATGCTACCGCTCAACTGTGGACTGGGTAATCTGAAAACTAAAGTCACTCAAATAAAAAACTTTTCACATCCGCTTGACAATGACAAAATAACATGAAGGTCACTCAGATATCCGAACAAAGTCCTCGTCTCGAGCCACAAGCCAACTACTTAAGAGGCTATTGTTTCGAATTGAGCCAATGTCCAATCCTCTCGACCACGGGTCTACTATTGCAGCTAAGTAGGCGTGCATGTGTTAAAGCAAGAAGCGAGTTTGAATATGAAGTTACTATATCGTGCTTATATGTTTTCCGATGATGTTTTGTCAATCGATCTTAGAGCTGTCAAAACAGACAAGAGCCACTGGGTCAGCCCATTGGCCCTCTATTTTTGTGTGGGCCAGACCGTTAAAAAGACAAAAAAAACTACCCTATCTTTTTGGGCCAACCCACCGGGCCTGTAATTTACATGGGTCGGCATGGGCTGGGCCACTGGGCTTGCAGCCCTGCCCTTTAAGAATCCTAAAAAAATATATAGTTTATAAAAATAGTTTTATTATGTAAAATTGAATTATTTTATTATGAAAGATTGAATTTTACCGTCTTCAAAGTTGCACTTTGTGAGTTGTGATAAATACTCTACATTTGTATTGATGTTTTTGTGCTATTTATCCCTTATGGATGTTGATTTAATATGTGTTTTATATATCATTTAACTAAGTTTACGAATACATTGATTTATTTGATGGATAATAATTTATGTGATACTTTCTATTAAAAAAATGTGATATGTAGTTGTATTGTTCATTGCATATTTTTTATATATAGTTGAAATACGGGCCGGGCTGACTCATCAGCCATGTAGCCTACTACTAATTGAGCTGGACTCAATTTTGGTAGCCCATGAATCAAGTGGGCTGGCCATCTCTAACCCATTTATATGAGGTGACCCACCGGGTCAAGACGGACCGGGCCGGCCCAATTGACAGATTCGGTCTACAAACCCAAAAAAATAACAATAGAGGTAAAAACAAATAAAATATGATATTCTACCATGCAAAAGCAAGCATTTTACATAAAAACATCTAAGTTCTCTAATGAAAAATATGTTTAACGTGTTGTCTATCTTACCATAAATAATTATTTTTCCTTACAAATGTTCAAACTAAATCCAACTTAAATATTGTTTTTTTTTCCTTCACAAAATGTACTTGTTTATATATTCATTAAATCACAGTATGATTTTTGTTTGATCCAATTATATTTCTAATTAAAAAATGTCCAATAATAGAAAGAATAATAATTTATAATTCTTTACATACGACTCATCATTTAAATATTTTATCTTAACTTTATAAGTTGCATGTAACTAGTCGTTACATTATTACATTATAATAGGGCAAAGTGCAAACACAGCTCTCTGCTCCGTTGGTCAACGAACGATCCACCCAGCAGAAATGAGCGGAAGTGTAAGAACAACCGCTCGTAGCAGAGTCCGATCTTCCTCTGGCTCTTCTGAACCCGAAACCGATCCTCTCCGCGAAGAAACTTCTTCTAACCGTCACAGAACCAAAAACGAAACAAATTCAACTTCAAACTTCAAACTTCAAACTGCTTCTCGCCATCACCTTCTTCTTCTTCATCTTCTTTCTCTTTCATCATTTCGTTACTTCTGTCGTACAGCCTCATCTTCCTTGCGTCGTTACGCCTTTTCCCGCGCCAAAGATCATGGACCTTCCTCAGGTCAACTTCAACCTTTTCAGCATTCTTAATTTTTATTTATTTTTTGCTTTCATAAAGTTGGTTTGTTTGAATGAATCGATTTTCACTGTTATTTCAGTTTCAAGGTGAGCACAAGGAGAGTTTGTATTGGGGAACTTATCGTCCCCATCTCTATCTCGGAATTCGTGCCAGGTAGATACTACTTTCATTTTACTACTAGTTGTATAAAATTTGACACATTCATGCTTGTAAAAATAAGTTGCAAAATAAGCTTTTTATCCAAACATGGCCTTATGCCTGCAAATCCTGCTTCACACATAAATTGGATAAACCATCAATTTAGTTGCCAGAGTCTCTCTCTCTCTCTCTCTCTCTCTCTCTCTCTCTCTCTCTCTCTCTCTCTCTCTCTCTCTCTCTCTCTCAGTCATATTTAGTTCTTATAGTATATAATATTAAGTAGTCTTTAAAGTTATAAAGTATATGAAAGCTATCATTTTAGTTTCTAAATTATATGAAAATCTTTCATGTTAGTGAATAACATCTTAATAGTAGGGACTAAAGTTACCGATTTCAAATACTTTAGGGACTACTTATTATTTTTGTATACTTTAGAGACTAAATTAGAAAGAGAGGGATACTTTAGGGACTGAATTAATGGTTTATTCCACAGAAGTTGGTGTCTATATATCTGGTTTAAACTGTTTGTGTGGGATGCCGATGTCAACGGCAATTGACTTTCTCACTTTTTTATGTTTTTTGCTGGGCGTGTTTATGCCAGGACTCCACAATCTTTGATGGCAGGATTAATGTGGATTGGTGTGAAGGACGGTAGTAATCACTTGAGGCATGTCTGCAGACATGAGGATGGCTTAAGTGCTTATGGTTGGACAAAGCATAATGGACGTGATTATGGGAATCAAGTACTGGTCGACCATGGCATGATCTTGACTACTGAGTTCATAAAATCAAAGGGGGAAAGCAGCGGTTATGGTGGGGACTGGGCAGTTCGGATTGATGTGCAGATTGATGAGTAAGTGATGCTACTAACTTGAAATCACTTTCATATACGTATTATGGCAGAACAACTTTGGTTCTGGTTTTACCTTATTGGAAAGTAGATAGTGACAGGTCTGTTTTCCTGTATGAGTACCCGCATCTCTCAACGTTGCTATATATTCAATGATTTTTATCGATTGAACGAGTTTGTTCTTGTGGTCCAACCCCAGGTCTAAGTGGAATGAGGACTTTGGGAGAGATGCCCAGCTCTTTTTCTATTTGGCTGATGAAGGTGGTAATGTTCTTGATACAGGTAGAGAAAACTTGAACATTCGTGAGAGTTCATTACTTGCATCTGGCTCTCGAACAGACATTGGAGACTGGCAGCTACATTTAAAGTCTATGGTAATGCTAGGGAATGGTATTATGAGTTTCTGTTTAGTCACTTGTAGATAAATCGACAATCAATCTCGTGAAGTCTGCTCAAGGAAGACTTGATTAGGCGCTAAATGTGAGGATGCCATATGATATGAATGAGACTAATGGCTTTAATTTGCAATGCTTTAACTCACAAAGTAGTTGTTACTTTAAACCAAATAAGTTCACATGCAGTAATAGCCATAGCTTGTTAATCTCTTTCCAATGGATCTAGAAATAGCATTCCCTCCACCAAGAAGGATACAATATCTAATGCTTAATCACCGATAGTTGGGGTATTCAGCCTAATATGCACATGCATTTGCAGCAACATTAGTAGCATGTTCTTGTAAATTAATTCTTTTGGTGGAGATCCTTTGATATATCAAAATTCGAAGCATTCCAATGACTATTGTGAGGAGAATTAAAGAATTGACTCAACATTTAGAACAAAGGATATGTCAATTTTAGTTATAGTAAGAAAGTTTAACTTCTTAATCAGTCTTTGATATCTCTAGGGTAAGAAAAGGGATCCCCCTAAATAGCATTCATATCCTTAGGTGTATAGTTATCGTCAACATCCTAGTTTCTTCCAAAATGTTAGCGGTATACTTCTTCCAAGAGATGGAAACACTTGCCTTTGGTTGAGCTACTACAATTCTAAAGAAATATCTCAGTCAACATGCTGAAATAAATGCTGCTTAGGACGTTCAATGCCGCTGTAGTTATCTCCTGGAATCAGAGTGCCGTACAATGAGAGATAAATATGCACTGGTTAGTGGAGGAATGTTTACTATACACCAAATTGTTGGCTTCATTGCAAATCATTTCAAACTTCTAAAGAGTAGTACTAAATCTTCCAAACCATGCTCTAAGACTTTGCTTAAGGTTGTATAAGGCTTTTTGTACCCTACAAATAAAACCACATAACTCCCATGAACAACTAACTTAAGCGGTTACTCTATATAAACTTTCTCAACCAAATCACTGTGTAAAATGCATTTTTGAAATTAAACTGATACATAAGCCAATTGTGCAAGGAGGCACCAGAGTGATTACTATCTATATGACCTAGTCTAAAAAATGACGAGAGAGAGACGAACCATATATTGCATCACCAGTGTGTGCAATAGCTATAGGAGTTTGACGGCATGTCTGTTAGGGATACTCCTAATGTTCAACTTCTTGAACTATTTTGGTTGTCAGTGCCATCCTTGAACTTTTTTTAGGCAAAGGAAGCTGAGAGTTAGTAACCTTTGTTGATTTTCTCCGAAATCCAATCAGCTAATAGCACTTGTCTTGGGTACGTCCCAACTCCCATACATTTACATGATGAGCATTGTGGATGACCTCCAGATTCATGACCACCTTTCTCATTGCCTCAACCGTGAACAGTCTCCATGTTGCTTTGATACCAACTTGAATACGACCTTAAAATTGATTTGAGTTGCTTGACAGATTAACTCTTAGCTTTGTGATTTTTATAATGATAAATGTGAAACCATAATCCCTTGATTGTATGGATTAAATCCGGTAACTACGGCCTATATCTTCCTATAATCTTTATAATTAGTAATTATATGTAGAAAATGTACGAGGAAAGAGGGAATATTTATATAAAGGAAAAAAGGGGTATCTCGACATAGCTCAGCGCATATAATGTGCTTTTATTTAGTTTCATATTACTCCAAATACAAGTTTTCAGACCTATTTTTTGTTCTTGATTATCTGTAATGTTACGCCTAATCCCATTACTCACTTTCTTATGTTTTTCTTTTCCAGGATGATCTGAAACTGCATTACTCTGGATTTCACACACCTCACTTTCACAATTTGTCTGATCTTGTTGCGGAAAACCTTGCATCACAAGTAAGTTAGGGTATTTCAATTAAATTTATCTAATGATATAATTTTTATGTAATAGAAGATGTGTGGTTATAAAACTTTTGTGGGTTTTTCTGATATCTCTACCATGTGCATATCTTGGTAGACAAGAAAGCATGCTCAAATGCAGCTACCTGACTCATCAGATGATTCTCCAAACGTGTTAGTTTTTCAGGTAACAGAACATATGCACCCTCTGAAATTCATTTTTACAAAACTTGTAAACATATTTCCTAATTGGTTTTGCCGTCAACTTGTGCTTCTCTTTTTTTTGAAGTTAAATATATTTTTGGTCCGTATAAAATCAGTGAATTTGATGTTGGTCCTCAAAAAATTTTCTTTGGTTTTCATCCCTAAAATATAAAAGCACTATTTTTGGTCCCTGCTGTAATATGACATCCATAAACCATCTGTGTCTATGGAAGGTCACTCACATGATCATCCAATGTGGCATCCAATAATGTCCATGGTGCCATGTTAACATGTAACTCCCCTAATTTTTTTAGACTTAAATGCACTTTTGGTCCCTCCATTTTTGTTGATTTATGATTTTAGTCTGTCAATTTTTTCATCCGCAAAATATAGTCCCCCCCCCGCCACACACACACACACACACACACTTTTTAACATTTAAATAATTTACCCCACCACTCATTTTATAGGGACAAAACCCTACTTAACCCTTTTTTTTACTTCATGCTGCAGATTATTGGTGGCTTTCCTTTCACTACAGATATTGTGTTTATCTCTGCAACTAATTCAGAAAGTTCAAGAGTAGAAAAGCGCGTCAATAGTCTTACAGGTTTTTACCACTTTTGAATAGTGTTTTTATTTATAATTATGGTGTGTGTATTTATGTGCTTTCATGAAAAGGGAGAACAAATTTAATAATTTACTTTGTGGCAAGAGTGATTCATTTCTTTGACCTTTTGAAGTTGACGGATAACATGGGGATTTATACAACTGTGTTACTTATGTCTGTTCATTAGTGACTTAAATTTGGAAGATATGTCTATTTTGCGTTCAAATTGATTTTTGGGTTTTGACTCAACGGATGTTTAATGTATAAATATTTTTATTTTACTTTAAAGATAACTAGGCTACTTTTTAATAATATTTAGTTAACATCAATGTTCTTTATTGTTTGTTCTTCTGGTCAATGTTAGGAGACTCACTGTCCAATGAACTGAAATATAAAGAACAAGCATATGATGAAAAGATCGAGAAGATTTTCAGTTTGGCTGAGAAGGTATTGTGTTCGTTGTTCTTTAACTTATTTATTCTTTTATTTCAAAATTATTATGGCTCTTTTAAGTTTCATATGATTGGGTACATTCATAGAAGTAAATTCTTTATCATACCATTGGATTTCCAGGTGGATTCAGAATCCATTTCTGTTGGTAAGGCTGCTGTTGGAAGCTTATTAGGTGGCATTGGCTACTTCTACGGCCAATCAAAAATTGATCTATCAAGAACCCTTATTGTAAGATTTTACTATAATTTGGTATAGTCCTTATTGAAGAGTATGCCACCTGTCGCGGTGATTTTTGGATATCAAGCTATTAATTAGCGTTGACTCGCAATTTTAAGATCACCACCGATCTTTTATTTTTCCGAGGAAAAGGGAGAAAGTTCGAAAACCCTATGTTTTTTTAGAGATCAAAGGTCTGGGGGTTGGTTACGCAAAGGGAAGGTATTAGCACCCTAAACTTCTATAGTACTCTATAGGAACCTCTTGCTTATTTTTATCTTTATGCTAAATTACTTATTTGTTTGTAAATAAAAGCTTAAGTGTGAAAAGATTAAAGTGATGAAAAAGAAAGAAGGAAAATGTTTTTGTTATTTTTATTGATTTGGAAAGACAAAGTCTTTTGCCTACGTACCCGAGCGGGATCAAAATCACGTAGTTCGGGGTAAAAAGCCGAGTGATTGGTTTTGATTGATTTTAAAATTTTGTTTTAGTTTAAGAAAGATAGGAGGCCGTAAAGGCATAGAAGAATAAAAAAGAAGTGAGTTGATTGATTTTAATTGAAGAAAAGGTTTGATTGATTAAAGATTGATTGAAATTCGATTAAGAAAAGAAAGCTCAAAGATTGATTTTTTTGAAATTTTGATTATAAAATGTTTTTTGGATTTTGACTTTTTTTGAAAGTTTTGATTAATTCCTAGGGTCCAAGACTAGGTTATGCTGAGAAAGTCTAAACGCGCCGGATCCCTCGAAATGACGTTGGATCAAGTGAGGGTCCTTTTCCTCGGATACGGTCCAAATTACGCTATCGTCCTCGACATAAAGCATAAAAAAATAAATGTGGTGTCGGTGCATATTCTCATTTATTATTATTTACATTGGACCTAGATACATTCTAATCGAGATAAAATAAAATGACAAAAATAATAAAATAAAAGTAAAAATAAAAATTGCAAATGCATTAAAATAAATATGCTAGAAAGAAATAAAAATGCATGAAATGCAAAACAATAAATAAATATGGTGCATAAAATAAAATAAAATAAGGAAAATAAAAATGCAAGACTATAAAATAAATATGGTGCTGAAAATAAAATAAAGAAAATAAAATGCAAGACATAAAATAAATATGATGCTAAAAATAAAAATATGCAAGACATAAAATAAATATGATGCATAAAATAGAATAAAAAAGAATAAAATAAAAATGCAAGACAAAAAATAAATATGGTGCTGGAAAATAAAAATGCAAGGCATAAAATAAATATGGTGCTGGAAAATAAAATGCAAGACATAAAAATTAAATATGGTGCTGAAAATAAAATAAAGAAAATAAAAAATGCAAGACAAAAAATAAATATGATGCATAAAATAAAAGAAAATAAAAATGCAAGACATAAAATTAAATATGATGCATAAAATAAAAAGAAAATAAAAATGCATGATAAACTGAAGATTAAAGGCAGTAAATAAAATGCATGAAGAAATAAAGAAAATAAATAAACAAAATAACAAAAAAATAAAATAAAATGACTAAAAAGAAAATAAAAAAAAAAGAATAGGAAAGAAAGAAAGGGGGGGGGGGGGGGGGGGGGGGCGTAGGAAAGGAGAAGAGGGCGTAGGGAGTGTTCAGAAGAGAGGAGGGAAAGGAAATGAATGGGCTGTGCTGAGCCCACTGCACTGGGCCGGTTTCAAGGCATATAAAAAAACTCAGAAAAAACCTCTCATTTTCTGTTCTCCTTCCTCTCTCTTGTTCTTTCTTCTCTCTAACCTCCTTGCCTTCTCTCTAAAAAAAGGGCGCCGGAAGGTTCCTCCGGCGTGGTGGTCGCCGGCGGCGCCACCGCGCCGGAGCCGGAAAACTTCTAAAACTTTTTTACCCTTTTTTAAATTCCTTTTTTCCCCTTATCTCGAAAATCTCATTAGTTTCTTAAAAAACACTACGGAAAGGCCTAGATCTTGGTTTTTGTTTTCGGTTTATTACCTTTCTTTTGTTTTAGTTTTCGGTTTCCTTTTGGTTTGGGGATGGATTCGGATTGTGATGTTGTGATGATGCTGTACCTTGATTCGAACTTGGCTTGTGGTGTTTGATTTTTTGTTTCGGATTTTGGGGATGGTTTGCGTTCGGCGTTGATCTTATGGTTCGGATTTGAGGTTTGTCTGTGTTTGTGGATTCGGATTTTGGGTTGTGGATTTTAGATTTGATTCTCGGTTTTGATGTTGTGTTGGATTTCTGGAGGAAAAAGAAAGAGAAAGCAAAGAGTTAGAGCTGTTTGTGATGATTTGAGATTTTTTTTATTTTTTTTTTCTGGTGGTTTGTGGCCGGATTGTACTGTGTTGGTGGTTGGTGGTGGTTCTGCCACTGACTGAAATGGACTATTTCTGACTCTGTACTTGGCCCCCCTGACACAGTAATTAATGCCCCTATTTATAGTAAAAAAAAAAAAAATTAGGGTTTGAAAGAAAAATGGACAAAAAAGCCCCTGGACAGTTATTAGACTAAAATTGACTAAAATGACTGAAAATAAAAAACAGTAAAAATAAAAATGAAAATAAAAAAAAAATGAAAAAAGTAAAATAAAAGGAAAACAAACTAATAAAAAGAATTGAAAAACAAATAATAATAAGAAGAAAATAATAACAAAATAATAAAATAAAAACGGTCGCCTTCGGAACAAAAATGAGGTATTTTAAAATACCTCTCTGCCGAATTTTCGTCTGAAACGACGAAGGTTTCCGGTTTAAAAAGACGAAAAAAGCGAATTAAAAAGGGGTAAAAAATGGGGTATGACAGATGCCCCTATTTAAGTTTCTTCGTTACGGAGATTTAAAAGTGAAATTTTTAAATCGACGGGTCGAAGAGACTTAAATACAGAGTACACCATTTTTGACCGAATTCAATTACAAAATGCTATGAATGCAATGCTATGCATGTGATGCTATGCATGTAATGCTATGCATGTAATGTTGTGAATGCTCGCGATGCAAGTATGAATGCAAGACGGCGAAAATGGCTCGACTGGGGATAACAAAACAAAGGATACCCGAGTCTGTTAAAGAAACGAGGTCCGACTCCACTGGGGATAAATGTCAGCTGTTCGAGTTAATGCCGAACTGCCACTGACGATGAGTAAGAAAGGTAAATGCCAACTGTTCGGGTTATTGCCGAACGAGTCAACTAACGACAAGAAACAAAAGGTAAATGTCAGTTGTTCGGGTTATTGCCGAACGAGTCAACTGACGACAGGAAACAAAAAGGATAAATGTCAGCTGTTCGGGTTATTGCCGAACGAGTCAACTGACGACAAGGAAGAAGGTAAATGTCAGCTGTTCGGGTTATTGTCGAACGAGTCAACTGACGACAAAAGACAAAGGCAAATGCTGGATGAAGGGTAAAAGCTGGATGAAATTTAAAAGCAGGATGAAATTTAAAAGCTGGATGAAATTTAAAAGCAGGATGAAATTTAAAAGCTGGATGAAATTTAAAAGCTGGATGAAATTTAAAAGCAGGATGAAATTTAAAAGCAGCATGAAATTTAAAAGCTGGATGAAATTTAAAAGCTGGATGAAATTTAAAAGCTGGATGAAATTTAAATGCTGGATGAAATTTAAAAGCAGGATGAAATTTAAAAGCAGGATGAAATTTAAATGCTGGATGAAATTTAAATGCTGGATGAAATTTAAAAGCTGGATGAAATTTAAAAGCTGGATGAAATTTAAATGCAGGATGAAATTTAAAAGCTGGATGAAATTTAAATGCTGGATGAAATTTAAAAGCAGGATGAAATTTAAAAGCTGGATGAAATTTAAAAGCAGGATGAAATTTAAATGCTGGATGAAATTTAAAAGCAGGATGAAATTTAAAAGCAGGATGAAATTTAAAAACTGGATGAAATTTAAAAGCAGGATGAAATTTAAAAGCAGGATGAAATTTAAATGCTGGATGAAATATAAAAGCAGGATGAAATTTAAATGTCAGCTGTTCAGATTGTTGCCGAACTTGCCACTGACGACAAAAGACTGGATAAGACAATGCACAAGTTGTTCGATAAGGAACTGCCACTTGGCGAAAAGAGGATGACATCTCAGGATGAAATACTGGGGATGACATTTGGGGAAAGAGAGGGTTACAAATTATTTATGATTGATTGATATGGAAAGATATTCAAAACAATATTCAGGGTGGTTAACGCAACCATGATGTTGTTTGTATGCATGAATGTGTATATGCATGAATGTATGAATGCATGTATGATTTATGTGACTGTATGACTATACGAAGGATTAATTTGTGTGATAGTGTAATTGATGAATTTGATGAGACAAGATTGGATAAGATGGGGAGTGGACCGACGACGCAGTACAAACACTCGGCAATCTTTATTGGGGATGATGCCATTGGAGACATATCAAATCATTGACGGGGTAATGCCCGCCATATGCAACAATTGATGGGGAGTAATCACTTCCTGGGGAAGATGGTTACAAATTATTCATGATTGATTGAAATGAAAAGATAATTAAAGCAAGACTCATGATGGTTAATGCAGCCATGTATGCATGATATTGTCTTTATTGTATATGCATGAATGTGTATATGCATGAATGTATGAATGCATGAATGACGACACGACTTGTATGACTGTATGGAGGATTGAATTATATGACTGGATGACTGATTAACTTGTGATTGTATGAAGGATTGACTTGTATGATTGTATAACTGATGGACTTGATGAGACAAGGTTAGACAGGTGAGAGGGAAAGTGACCCGACGTCGCATCACAAACACTTGGCAATCTTCAATGGGGATGGTGCCACTGGGGCACATCAAAACAAAGACGGGGTAAAGCCCGACATAGGTAGCGGCTGATGGGGAATAAACACTTCCTGGGAAGAGCGTGCTAATCCAAAAACCTGGTAGAAGAACTGGTGCTTCTATGGTCATGCTTATCTTTTGTGTTGTTTTTTTTTTAATCCCTAATTTTTGCCTGGACTGCCTTTTCGGGTTTTCAATCCACCGGGAAAATATTCTTTTGTATGCCCCTAATTTTTGCCTGGATCGCCCTTTCGGGTTTTCGATCCACCGGGACGCTCATTTTTGCCTAAGCCGCCCTTTCGGGTTTTCGACTTACCGAGCTCATTTCTTTTCTTTTTTCATATATATATATATATATATTTCTTTTTTGTTCTTTTTTTGTATTTTTTTTTTAAGCAATTGACCATGTTCAGCCTGCAAAGTTTATCCGTTCTCAGGATAGCTGTTGACGCCCCCTTCACTTATTCACGAGTTCAAAGAAAATGTGTTTTGTTGTTTGTGCTTTTCAAAAAGACATGAAAAGTATTTATGATTTTGAAAAATATTTTGTTTCAAATACTACCATCAAAAATAGAAAAGGTTTTATAAGCTGAATAAATGAGAATTCCAAATGAAAGGCAACAGGCTCAAATTTATTTGAAAGAGTGGTGGCCTGCCAATGGCATGGCTCCACAGATCTTACAAAGTTTGGAAAATGGTAAATATAAATTGAAGGTACATTGAACACAGTAACCGCTGTTCTCCCTGACAACTTTGAATTTCACTGTTTGGATGCTTCAGATTCAGAGTCTCTTTGACATTTAATGTGCCCCAAGTGAGTAGAGATCAGACCAATGCAGTTACTTTGTCTTTTGATCCTTAACTTTTGCATAGGTCGCCCTTTCGGGTTTTCGACCTATCAGGATGATTATTTTCTGTT
Source organism: Medicago ruthenica (assembly GCA_018208015.1). NCBI lineage: Eukaryota > Viridiplantae > Streptophyta > Magnoliopsida > Fabales > Fabaceae > Medicago > Medicago ruthenica. The sequence goes on from CM031374.1 coordinate 81,026,323, forward strand.
TTATGTCTCTAATTTTTGCATGGACCGCCCTTTCGGGTTTTCGATCCACCGAGACGCTCCTTTTTGCCTAAGCCGCCCTTTCGGGTTTTCGACTTACCGAGCTGTTCTTTTATTTTTAGACAAAGTATTTCTTGACTGCATCAGCATTCACAGGACGAGGGAGCTCATCACCATCCATAGTCGTAAGAGTCAAAGCGCCACCGGAGAAAGCTCTCTTGACGACAGATGGACCTTCATAGTTAGGCGTCCACTTGCCCCTGGAATCTGGTTGGAAAGATAAAACCTTCTTGAGCACAAGATCTCCTTCTTGAAACACACGGGGACGAACATTCTTGTCAAAAGCTTGGTTCATCCTCTTTTGATATAACTGCTCATGGCACAAGGCCTTCATGCGTTTCTTTTCAATCAAGTTTGAGTTGATCATATTTGTTTTGACATCATTCAGCCTCTGATAATTTGGCTTCCATTAGAACTCTCAAACCGTATACCAAAGAGAAAAGGGGTTGCCCCTGTTGAGGTACACACTGAAGTACGATATCCGTGTAAAAGCATTCTGTAACATTTCATGCACGTCCTTGTAGGTGGTTACCATCTTCTGCACCATCTTTTTGATGTATTTTTCTTTTGTTTTTTTTGCTTTTGTTTTCTTTTTGCGTTTGTTTTTTTGCTTTTGTTGTTTTTTTTGCTTTTGATTTTTTTGTTTGATTTTTGCTTCTTTTTTTTTGTTTTTTTTGGTAGCTTCGATGGCACCATTCATCTGGGATTTGATCAGGAATACTGTAGTGTCCAAGTTAATCACTTTCATTGCTTCTTCATGAGGCTGAATGATATTCTTTTTCATATTTCTGTAGCAGAGAGATCTTTTCGAAGAATCCCTTCATCCTCCTCCTCTTCAGCTTCGTAAACAGGGAACTCAAAGTCGGGAGAGAGCATAGGGTTACAGTGTTCAACGGGTTTATTGATGTTCAGTCTACATATGATCGATGATTGATTTTAGAAAATGAGTGAACAATGCAGATTTTTTTTGAAATTGATTGGAAATAAAAGTAAAAATGAAATATTTTTGGGTTTTTTGTGTTACCATTTTCCAGAAAAAAGCAATAAATTAGATATCGGGATAAACCACGTTTTCCATTAATAAAAGTAGTACTTGAAACAAAACAGCCCTACATGGTTGCACTTTCGTCCTGGGCAAGACGAAAGGATCTTTTTGAAAAAAAAAAAAAACAGAAAAACAAAGACACATTACTTTAACGCATGAACTACTGAAAGGAGGTCAACCGCGTCCCAGTTGCGAACAAGTCTTCCAGGTGTAATAAATGCTGGCACTATCTCTTCAGGAACATCTTCTAAAACAGCATTGGCTTCTGGCGGGGCGTTGATGAACCCGGCACTACAAAAAGTGCTATTGATGGAGCTCGACCCAACACTGCTCTTTGATGATCCTGCAGAAGAAGCAAAGCCAAGTCCTTCGCGATTTTTGCTTTCTGGTAACTGCACGACAGAAGTCGCAGGAGTTAGAGAGGGCAAAGGCACCTCCTGTCCACCTTCCAACATCGTGGCACAATACTTGTAAGGGACCGCTTTTAGTGAAGCATACGGCAGGGGTCCTGGCAAGCTGATCACTAGTGGAGTAGTAGCTGGTTTTCCGCTGTTATAGCTTATTTCCAACCGCTGGAACTCAGAGGTAATGACACACACTTCTTTGTCTTTCCTTGTGATGATTAATTCTCTGCTGTCTATCAGCCCTTGTATGTCCTCTTGTACCTTCTGACATCCTTTTACATTCACATGACATATTTCACACGCTGCATGATCATGGTCAAACAGAGCTGCCTCGCACATCTTGATATGTATTGGGACCAGGGGAGTTCGAACATGCTGGACGCTCAGGATGACACCGTCTTCATCACAATCCTCTATCATGTTGACAGCAGGTCCATGGTTCGGCAGAGGGTTTGCCTGAACATTGGGATTCTGATCTTTGAAAGATAGCAAGTTGGCCCGAACTAGCCTTTGCACCTCGGTTTTGAGAGCGAGGCAATGCTCAACGTCGTGGCCAGGCGCTCCTTGGTGAAAGGCGCAAGTTAGGTCATGCCGGTACCAAGGAGGTAAAACATCTGGTGTACGGAGAGGTGCCCTGACCTGGATAAGGTTTCTGGCGAGCAGAGCAGGGAGCAAGTCAGCATATTTCATCGGGATTGGATCAAAAGTTGTTTTCTGGCGGTTTTGTGGGTGATATGGTTGTTGAGGGGTTTGCGGGCGATTTTGTTGTTGTTGAGGGTATTGTGGTTGATGATATTGTTGTGGAGGATATTGTTGTGGTGGATATTGTTGTGGAGGATATTGTTGCGGAGGGTATTGGTAGGGGTAATGTGGCCTTTGTTGGTGATATGCTGGGTTCGGGATAGTGAATGCGACATTCGCAATCTGGCCGTGTGGGGTGAAATTCTGTTGAGGCTTACCATGGGCTATCATTCCTACCTCCTGATCTTTCTTCTTCGCAAAGTGGCCTCCAAACTTCTTGGCATTACTTGCGGCAGGGGTACTTTCCACAATCAAACGTCCCTCTCGGACACCTTCCTCCAATCGCACACCCATGTTGACCATTTCGGTGAAGTCCGTTGGTGCACTTGCAACCATCTTCTCATAATAAAACTGGCTCAGGGTCTTCAAAAATATTTTGGTCATTTCCCTTTCTTCTAACGGCGGGACAATCTGGGCAGCCACTTCCCTCCAACGCTGGGCATACTCTTTGAACGTTTCCTTCTCTTTTTGTGTCATCGCACGGAGTTGGTCGCGATCTGGGGCCATGTCCAGATTGTATTTATACTGCCGGATGAACGCTTCACCAAGGTCATTGAAAGTATGGATGCTCGCACTGTCCAAATTCATATACCACTTCAGAGCGGCCCCAGTCAGGCTGTCCTGAAAGAAATGAATAAGCAGCTTATGATTGTCAGTATACATGGACATTTTCCGCGCGTACATCACCAAGTGACTGCGGGGACAAGAGTTTCCTTTATACTTCTCGAAGTCCGGCACCTTGAACTTGTGAGGGATAGTAACATTTGGGACCAAGCATAATTCACGGGCATCCTTCCCGAACAGGTCTCTTCCTCGGAGGGCTTCGACTTCCCTTTGCATACCATCAAATCTTTCTTGGAGTTCGTCCATCTTGTCGAAGGCTACAACACTTTCAGCATGGTAAATTGGCTCAACCTCTTGTTGAATAGTGTGAATCAGTGGTGCTGAGTAAGTCATTGCAGCTTGAGGGAAAGAGGTGCCGGGTTGTGGAACCGGTGCTGACTGCTGAGCGAAAGGAAGTGGAACTTTAGATACAGCGGGCTGGGGGCTTCCACAGACTGGAGGTGGCATTCCCCATGTACAACCTGGTGGCATAAAGAGAGGTGGAGAAGTCACCGTAGATAGTGGGGTCGTGCTTACAAAGGGCTGCTCAACGACAACAGCAGCAGCTTGAGAATTCTGGGCCGACAGAAGTGCATTCATCATGGCCGTCAACCTATCCATTCCCTCTCGTAAAGTGGCAACCTCCTCCCTGAGACTCTGATTTTCTTGTTCAACTAGATCCATCCTTTTCCGATTAGCCCTGGTGTTGTAAATGCGAGTTGGTTTGCGGAGAATTCGTCGGGCCACTTTCTTTGGACGGCGGCTGATTAACCTTTGTAGTAGTGAACACAGTGTGAGACTCGATTTAGAAACTATGAATGCAAGATGATGTATGATTATGCTTATGCAAAAAGAGAAAGTTTTATTATCGAAGGACTTGTCGAAGTAATTGTAAACACCATAGTTTGAACGTTTCATTTAAAATACTACAAACAATCCCCTTTTTAGGAACAAAGCCAAGGGATATGCTCAGAAGTTCATCAGTAGAAATCTTGAAAAAGTTCCGATATTTCAAACTTGAGGATGCCGAGTGATCTCCCATAGCGAGTTCGAGAAAATCCTCTGGACTAGTCACTGAAGATCCTAGCTTCCTTGAGTTTGTCAAATCTGAGCTTTTGAAATTGTGTTTCTGAGTCTTTCTCTTTGTGAAGTTCATCCCTATGATGTTTACAACAAAACTTGTCTAAGTCCTTTGATGCTTGATGAAAAAAAATGTTTATGAATGAATGCATGTATGCATGATAATGCTAAAGAGCGAAGAAAACATGGTGAGGTTAAGTCCATAATGTTGGAGTCAAGGGTAAACACGCCATTTGGTAAGGACTATGGTTTCACATGTACCTGTATCACGGGTTCTACCAAGTTCCCAAAGTCCTCAACCCCTTCCAAATATCGTCGGGTTACGAGATTGACTCCCGATCCGATAATATTTGTAAGAAAGTCTCGTTTGAGTGTAGTATCGCGTATCAACTAATTCAAGATTACTCTTGGTTAGCCACCGCACTACGTCCTAAAAGGCCAAGATGGGTTAAAGGTAACTAAAGGTCCTCAACTTCATAGGTCACTTGAAAATATCAATGCCGAACACGACTTACTCATGCCAACATAGTAATACTTCCAAGATTCCTCCATTGAGTGGGGTTATCACATGAGCCACATCCGAAATTTACCCTCGGAAAGACACTTTGATTATACCACCATCCTATCTTATGTTTCCCTCAAGTCCGGGTGTAGGACTTATCTCACCACTCACGTAAAAAGATAAACACTTAAGCACGTATTTACAATTACAAGTAATAATAAAGCATAAAGATAAAGAAAAGCAAGATAGGTTTAACCCACTTAGGATTTTGGTCCCCAGTGAAGTCGCCATTTTTCTGTCGCGGTGATTTTTGGATATCAAGCTATTAATTAGCGTTGACTCGCAATTTTAAGATCACCACCGATCTTTTATTTTTCCGAGGAAAAGGGAGAAAGTTCGAAAACCCTATGTTTTTTTAGAGATCAAAGGTCCGGGGGTTGGTTACGCAAAGGGAAGGTATTAGCACCCTAAACGTCTATAGTACTCTATAGGAACCTCTTGCTTATTTTTATCTTTATGCTAAATTACTTATTTGTTTGTAAATAAAAGCTTAAGTGTGAAAAGATTAAAGTGATGAAAAAGAAAGAAGGAAAATGTTTTTGTTATTTTTATTGATTTGGAAAGACAAAGTCTTTTGCCTACGTACCCGAGCGGGATCAAAATCACGTAGTTCGGGGTAAAAAGCCGAGTGATTGGTTTTGATTGATTTTAAAATTTTGAAAAAAGTTTAAGAAAGATAAGAGGCCGTAAAGGCATAGAAGAATAAAAAAGAAGTGAGTTGATTGATTTTAATTGAAGAAAAGGTTTGATTGATTAAAGATTGATTGAAATTCGATTAAGAAAAGAAAGCTCAAAGATTGATTTTTTTTGAAATTTTGATTATAAAATGTTTTTTGGATTTTGACTTTTTTTGACTTTTTTTGAAAGTTTTGATTAATTCCTAGGGTCCAAGACTAGGTTATGCTGAGAAAGTCTAAACGCGCCGGATCCCTCGAAATGACGTTGGATCAAGTGAGGGTCCTTTTCCTCGGATACGGTCCAAATTACGCTATCGTCCTCGACATAAAGCATAAAAAAATAAATGTGGTGTCGGTGCATATTCTCATTTATTATTATTTACATTGGACCTAGATACATTCTAATCGAGATAAAATAAAATGACAAAAATAATAAAATAAAAGTAAAAATAAAAATTGCAAATGCATTAAAATAAATATGCTAGAAAGAAATAAAAATGCATGAAATGCAAAACAATAAATAAATATGGTGCATAAAATAAAATAAGGAAAATAAAAATGCAAGACATAAAATAAATATGGTGCTGAAAATAAAATAAAGAAAATAAAATGCAAGACATAAAATAAATATGATGCTAAAAATAAAAATATGCAAGACATAAAATAAATATGATGCATAAAATAGAATAAAAAAGAATAAAATAAAAATGCAAGACAAAAAATAAATATGGTGCTGGAAAATAAAAATGCAAGGCATAAAATAAATATGGTGCTGGAAAATAAAATGCAAGACATAAAAATTAAATATGGTGCTGAAAATAAAATAAAGAAAATAAAAAATGCAAGACAAAAAATAAATATGATGCATAAAATAAAAGAAAATAAAAATGCAAGACATAAAATTAAATATGATGCATAAAATAAAAAGAAAATAAAAATGCATGATAAACTGAAGATTAAAGGCAGTAAATAAAATGCATGAAGAAATAAAGAAAATAAATAAACAAAATAACAAAAAAATAAAATAAAATGACTAAAAAGAAAATAAAAAAAAAGAATAGGAAAGAAAGAAGAGGGGGGGGGGGGGGGGGGGGGGGGGGGGCGTGGGAAAGGAGAAGAGGGCGTAGGGAGTGTTCAAAAGAGAGGAGGGAAAGGAAATGAATGGGTTGTGCTGAGCCCACTGCACTGGGTCGGTTTCAAGGCATATAAAAAAACTCAGAAAAAACCTCTCATTTTCTGTTTTCCTTCCTCTCTCTTGTTCTTTCTTCTCTCTAACCTCCTTGCCTTCTCTCTAAAAAAAGGGCGCCGGAAAGTTCCTCCGGCGTGGTGGTCGCCGGCGGCGCCACCGCGCCGGAGCCGGAAAACTTCTAAAACTTTTTTACCCTTTTTTAAATTCCTTTTTTCCCCTTATCTCGAAAATCTCATTAGTTTCTTAAAAAACACTACGGAAAGGCCTAGATCTTGGTTTTTGTTTTCGGTTTATTACCTTTCTTTTGTTTTAGTTTTCGGTTTCCTTTTGGTTTGGGGATGGATTCGGATTGTGATGTTGTGATGATGCTGTACCTTGATTCGAACTTGGCTTGTGGTGTTTGATTTTTTGTTTCGGATTTTGGGGATGGTTTGCGTTCGGCGTTGATCTTGTGGTTCGGATTTGAGGTTTGTCTGTGTTTGTGGATTCAGATTTTGGGTTGTGGATTTTAGCTTTGATTCTCGGTTTTGATGTTGTGTTGGATTTCTGGAGGAAAAAGAAAGAGAAAGCAAAGAGTTAGAGCTGTTTGTGATGATTTGAGATTTTTTTTATTTTTTTTCTGGTGGTTTGTGGCCGGATTGTACTGTGTTGGTGGTTGGTGGTGGTTCTGCCACTGACTGAAATGGACTATTTCTGACTCTGTACTTGGCCCCCCTGACACAGTAATTAATGCCCCTATTTATAGTAAAAAAAAAAAAAATTAGGGTTTGAAAGAAAAATGGACAAAAAAGCCCCTGGACAGTTATTAGACTAAAATTGACTAAAATGACTGAAAATAAAAAACAGTAAAAATAAAAACGAAAATAAAAAAAAAATGAAAAAAGTAAAATAAAAGGAAAACAAACTAATAAAAAGAATTGAAAAACAAATAATAATAAGAAGAAAATAATAACAAAATAATAAAATAAAAACGGTCGCCTTCGAAACAAAAATGAGGTATTTTAAAATACCTCCCTGCCGAATTTTCGTCTGAAACGATGAAGATTTCCGGTTTAAAAAGACGAAAAAAGCGAATTAAAAAGGGGTCAAAAATGGGGTATGACACCACCCTTGAATGTCATATAATGTGACATGATTATCATAAGTTTGAACGTTATCTTTCATGTGTTTTATTTAGTCTTGATAAAGTATAAACTTTAAAGACAGCAGAGAAAAAAGTACAAGACAAGAGATTGGTAACCAATAAAGGACTGAATTCTTACTCAATTGAAAATTTCTTCAGGTGCTTCCAGAAATGAATTTATTCCTACAGAAAACTAAGACAAGCTAATTAACTAGAAATTCATGCTGATGTTTAGCAAAGAAACCACATAGAAATAGCTATTACATTAGATATAATGAGTAAATGACCATTTTACGATACGACCAGCCGAAAAAAGTTATTCTTGAAAATTGTGGCATACATCTCTAACCATAAGCACCAAATAACCGCATGCATGCACACTGCTGGCGCCTTGCTCTCGTCGCCCTTTCTCCTAGAAGCTTCAAATTGGATTCAATTTACATATGGAAAAATGTTTCAAGCTCTTTGTACAAATTCAAGATTTTTCACAACCAGCAGAATTAAAGCAGTAAAATAAAGGATTATCAAAGAAGTTAGGACTAGTTATGGTAATTAACTAGTTAATCAGAAGAGGCTCAATTTGATAAATAAGGGGAAAACTGCCAGTCTTCCACATCCGTTTACTACTAAAAGCTTCTTAGACACAACTGTTATCATGCATAGAAGCTCGTTTAATGAAATCCTTATGATAGGCGGCCATTCTCTCTGGTTTATTATAGAAGTCTAATTAGACAAGATATCGTGAAACATTTATCTATCATTTAATTAATCTCTTTGTGGGAGAAACAAATTTTATAGAAGTCTAATTTGATTATTATATGCTGGAATAGATATCTGGTGTTAGTTTCTTTTTCAGTATCAATATGCAGTTATTTACCTCACTATTTACGAAACTCCTGATCTTGCTGTGTGGCTTTGCTATTCTTTAATAAGTTTCAGTCAGTGAGTCTAGTTTTCTGTTCTATACCATTATATTATTACTCTGCTTTAAACTTTAAGTTACGCTCAATTTAGGATTCAAAGTGGGTTGTTTTTGTTTGCAGCATAGTGAACATGCTGCTTATATATCATATTGGCCTGCTGAGCTTTACACAGCTGTACCATGTCGATCAACCTTTCCAAGAGGATTTTTATGGGATGAAGGTTTTCATCAACTTGTAATCTGGTCAGTTTCCAGTGCTAGTAATATAATTCATGACCACCATCACCAACACAATTATTATTGTTCTTGTTTCAAATTCTCTTGACTGTGCAAGACATACTGGTATTATTTAATAAACAAATCATATTTGGTCAGTAAAATTTGCTTTATTTCCACTCATGCACATTAAGCAGGCGTTGGGATATTCATATTTCATTGGATATCATTGGACACTGGTTAGATTTGATGAACATTGATGGATGGATACCACGAGAACAAATTCTGGGAGCTGAAGCACTAAGGTTAAGGTTTAGTATTAATTTTTTTTTCTTTTCAAATGATTGCAGCAATCTTTTTAGCTATCCTTGTGACATAGATTGTTCTGTACTTGCAGTAGGATCCCAGAGGAATATGTTCCTAAGCATCCAACAAATGGAAATCCTCCAACGCTGTTTTTAGCACTAAATGGTATATCATAGATGTTAACGTTCCTTTTCTATTTTTCCCTTTTGTTATTTTATTTTCCGCTAGTTATGGCTTATGAGAATCATTATTTCTAAAAGAAGGCAACAAATACGATCCTATTGGCAAGTTCAAGCAAGCCAAACAGCTTTGAACAATCAGAAAGTTATACATTTATCTAAATATTTTGACAATTTATATGAAGTGCGTATATTTACAAATAGCGCTTCAGAACTGAAGCATGGATAGCATTAGTTTGGTGATATTGAAAATATCTTAAAATGTATTAGGGCTGCTGGAAAGCAATCATTTAGATTTTGATGCTGTTTTCATTACTTGCATTGTTTTGAGAAATCAATTAATGCGTAAAATAACTAAAAGTATATCCTTAAGAATGAAGGCAAATTTATATGATCATGGAGCATAAAAGATAATGCATGTAGCAGTAATGCAGCACTCGGGTTACAGTGACACAGTTATGCTGTAACTTAGATCTTTTTATTTCTGTAAATTCTGTGCACCCCACCAAAAGTTAGTTATCCCCTAATCATAGAAACTCTAAATATGTTTTTATAGGTATAATAAATGGCTTGAAGAATAATGAATTTAATGTGATGGATAGAAGTGAGATCTCTCAGTTCCTGGAGCGTGCCTTTGGTCGATTAGACGCATGGTTCCAATGGTTCAATGAAACTCAGTCAGGTATATGCTATACTTCAAATAGATTGTCTCTTTCTGACCTTTTATATTTATTCTCTCTTTTTAACATAGGGGAACAGATGAGCAGCTACTATTGGCGTGGACGGGACAATAGGACAACACTTCAATTGAATCCCCAGGTTCTATTATGCATTCCTAAAACGGAAAGATCTAACAATAGGACAATACTAACCAACCTTATATATAATTTCAATTCCAACTGTCCCAGTAGGTCAACTTGACCAAAACAGCTATTGGCATCAGTGGCAGATTCATGTAGGGATGGCAAAATGGGTTGGATCCGTTGGGTTGGCCCGTTTACCCTGCCATTTTTAGCAGGGTGAATTGAGATTTTGAACCCACCACAAGTAGGGTGTCTGCTCCGCCTAACCCGCTAAAAAGCGGGGCGGTGATGGGCGGGGCGGGGCGGGTTAGCCCGTTGGGTTGATATGTTAATAAGAAACTATCTTTTTCACTTCTTTTTATTTATAAGTCACAATCAATTTTCCAATTTTCACCTCCATATATTGGGGGAAAAAATTAAATTAATTTCATCACTTTTGTTTTATGATTTTAACCTCATATTAGTTAATTGATAACTCATCGAGTTTTTATTTTGAATGTCTTATTGATTTATTATAAAATTTTAGAAGATGTAATTTATATGTTTGAATAATTATTTTCATATTTTTAGTGTAGTCATTAGTTATATATTTAGATTTCTTTCAATTGGCTTTAAATTTATAACTTTTTACATTGTTTATGTGAAGATTTTAATTAATATTTTTTTAAAAAAACATTGACGGGTCAACCCGCCGGTCCGCCATAAAACGGGGCGGGGTGAGATTTTCAACCCTATTTCTCTAATTGGCATTCCCCGCTACGCCCCTTTTAAGACGGGTTATTGACGGGGCGGGTTGACCCCTTTTGCCATCCCTAGATTCATGTATATCATCAAGGGGGCTCTAGCCCCCACAAGGAAAAAAATTTGCTCAACAATGTCTTTTTTTCTTTTTAATTATTTGTCCCCATAAAAATATAGTTGTTGCTCATATAAAATAGTTAAAATGTAGAAAGTTATGTAAGAGTTATAATAGAATAAATTAGTACTAATTTTTATCATTTATTCTTCTAATTATTTTCACTCTTTTAACATTAAGTACACACCATAATAAAAAAATATATCATATTTTCAAAAGCAAATACTGTCCGACATATATTATAGACTATTTTGAGGGATATTGGTCATAAAATTGTATATTTTATAAAAGTATAAACTTGTATGAATAAATTATAGACTATTTTTTTCCCCCACTAACAAATATTTCTGGATCCGCCACTGTTTGGCATGTTTAAAAACAGAAGCTAGTGCTATCAAAATGGCTGATGAGATTCATATAGAATGTTATATAACAGGATTGAACCTACTTAGTACAACAGTTTTTGTTGGAAATTACGCCTTCATTGCGGTCCGCCCCTAGCCGCCTAATTGCGGCATTTGGGTTGCCTTCATTGAAGCCTACAATACCTTCATTGTGTTGGGTGTGAAGGGGTGGATTTAGTCCCAAATTGCTTAGAGGTATGGTCTATGTAGTGTTTATAAAGAGTTCTTATTTTTTCAGAAATAATAAGCCTATTATATGGCTTTCTCTTTTATTACTAGAAAGTAGAATGTCATTGACTCATGCCTAGGATGAATCTGAAACCCATACTCTCTCTTTTGCAGTTATGTTGTTTCTTTGAGATCACAGTACACACGGGGATCAGTAAATTACGACAAAGCTTTCTTTGTCCTGAACGTAGACATGTGCTTCTATCTAACATTTTTTCTGGCACTTCCAGACGCTGACCTCTGGATTGGATGATTACCCACGAGCTTCTCACCCAAGTTCAGATGAACGCCATTTGGATCTTAGATGTTGGGTGTTACTTGCAGCACAATGCATGCGTTCCATTGAAGAGTTGTTGAATAAGGAAACCAAACCTGAAAAGGTACAATGTAAACAATAAATGTAGGAAGAAGAAAAAAACAATCACCTAATTTAATTGACATATTGAATGAATTGATGAAGAATTATGGTTCTACTGTGAAATTGCTATCAGATCTGGAGATATTGAACAAGGTATATACCTGTGCTTTCGTCTTTCTTTCTTCAGAGCTGTTGCACACCTTGATATTTTATTATGCATCCCTGTTGTTGGTGATATACTACATTGAAACGGGAGAAGAGAATAGAGAGAGAGAGAGAGAGAGAGAGAGAGAGAGAGAGAGAGAGAGAGAGAGAGAGAGAGAGAGAGAGAGAGAATAGAGAGAGAGAGAGAGAGAGAGAGAGAGAGAGAGAGAGAATAGAGAGAGAGAGAGAGAGAGAGAGAGAGGGAGAGGGAGAGGGAGAGAGGGAGGGAGGGAGAGAGAGAGAGAGAGAGTAGTTGTGGAATATTTACTAATTATTACTAGGAATAACAAATTGCTATATTCTGGAGAAAGTTTTTTTTTTTTTTTTCATTTCCTTATTTATAACTTATAAGACCTTTTTTCAGTTCTCCTTAGAGGATAAAGTTTTACAATCGAGTGATGCCATAGGTTTTCAATCTAGATCTTCTTCAAGCTGATTATGATCAAATTATCTAGGAATGTGAACTTCTTACGAACACCATGCATGTATATGCATAGGACCCTTGAATATGAACACATTGCATAGACATAGAATGTTTTTTACATCTTTTATATTGACTATTTAGATTTGCACTGCTCTAAGAAAAATAGTGTGCTCGTACTTTATGGATAATTGAGGGTAAATAATCTGGTTTTTCATTTCTTTCTAATTGTTTTTTGACATAAGAAGATCGAAAACAAACTATGCAGTTGACTTTCATCAAGTATTTGCTTGGTAGAACTAGAGAGTCAATTACTTGCTACTGTAGTGATGTCCATCCCTAATTTGTGTTTTTTCCTTTCAGATGCATTTTGATGACGTGTATGGAGCATACTTTGATTTTGGAAATCATACAGAAAAGGTATGTTGTCCGGTTATTTATGTTTACTATCGGTACGCGTACTGTTGCAAGATTAGCAATACATGGGTCCCCTTTTCATGCTGAGGAGATTAATATTTTCGTTACATGCTTAACCAAGCTAGGTTCAACTTAAATGGAAAGAATTGAAAGCAGGACACAGTCATGCGACTCGCCAGCTTGTCCGGGAAGTTTTGGTTCCTCAAATTGGTTATATTAATTTCTTCCCATTCATGGGGAGAATCATTCCATCTGTAAGCAATGCACTTAATTCTGAATGTCATGACTTTTTATGCTAAGTTATTAAGATCTTGTTTGGTTAATTTCACAATTAGATGCATTTTTAAGGAGTGATAAGGTGGTTTGAGGAAAGAAGTTGGAAAGATAAGGGCTGTGGATTCAACTCCTCGCACCATCATTTCTAACATTAACATTTGCCATTAAATAGAAAACAACAAAATGACACATTTTTAATCTTACTATCTCATTCAAGGGATCGTGGATCCTGGAAAAGCAGCTTGAACTCATTTCAAATCGCAGCCTATTATGGACTGACTATGGACTACGTTCTCTTGCCAAAACAAGGTCTCAGTCTACAATCTAATGCACTTTTAATGTATTAAATTTGAGCGACCTTATTCAGCATATGTAGATTACTCGATTAAAGTGAACCAAAATGATATTGTTTATTACCCAGTTCCTTGTACATGAAATACAACACATAACACGAGGCTCCATATTGGAGAGGTACAATATGGATAAACATGAATTACAGAGTTCTTTCAGCACTCCACCATTACTCTGAAGGTATATATCTGCATATATTCAACTTTATTCATTGGTTCTTGAAACTAACGTGTAAGTTGATTCTTGCAGAGAGTGGGCCATATCAGGACAAAGCTAAAACCATGTACAAAGAATTGAGGAGCAATTTAATTAGGTATTATTTGAGTTTGTTTGGTACGTGAATCCTGTTTAAAGCTATTGGTCGGTCTTACGTATTTCCCTTTTACTGCAGAAATATGGTGCACAATTATCAACAGACTGGATTTTTGTGGGAACAGTACGATCAGGTTAACGGCAAGGGAAAAGGAGCACATCCATTTAGGGGTTGGACATCAACTGTAGTATTAATCATGGCGGAAGCATATGACAAAAATTAGGAGAAAGTCACTTCTCAGCTTTCATTCATGAGTACACCATTAAGGCAATATGTCGTACCACACTGCAGCTGAATAATAAAATTTATAGATTCCAGCATGTGTTAATTTCTAAAGCCTCCCAAATCCCATTATGCTGGATGAGGAACAGATTATGATCCATCCAATCTAGCATACCGGCAGCACTGAATGAGTAATGGATCGTTTATTTGATAAATAAGTCTTATGAGTTCATAAATGATGTTTTTTTTTACCTGGGCGTTTCTCTCAACTGGGCCAAAATTCTCAGTTTTACGATAGTGAAAACTGAGAAGAAAGTGAAATCAATCAGCTTTGATAATGTTAATGTTGAGGTAATTGGTCAAAAGCGTATTCAACGATTTAACCATGTAATATAAAGAAGCTACAAATTGCATCAAGCTAGCTCCCTGAGTAGACTAAATAAGGATCTAATGCACAAAAGAAAAATTGCAACAAGAATACCACTCAACAATGATGAGTATGGCAGTAAACATTAACAATCAACAATCACACAACCAGCTAACTACACGGAACCTCAAGCTATCAAGCTATCATGATGAATGCTGAAACCTCAATTAACCAGCAAATGTGAATATTAAGATAAATAAAATAAACTGTAATAGGTTAAGATGTTTTGAGAATTAGTACTAGTGAACAATAAATGAAATCCAAAAATTGAAACTGCATGACAGAGTTCCACTTGATGCAAAGAAATATAAAAAAGCTGACTCCAAAAACAACTGACTGCTAAACTAAATTCCTGACTGCGCATCTTCATCTTCTATACCAAATGGCCCTCCCATCATCATCATCATGTCCATGAGTAGTGTTCAGTATGAAGTATATGAGATTAGCCTTTCTCATCGTCATGATCTCTGCATAGGAAAAACAAAACACTTGTGAACGGATGTCATAAACACAGAGTACATGTGATGTCTGTAGGAAAAACAAAACACTGGTGAACATGAGAATGGATGTCATAAACACAGAGTACATGTGATGTCCGTCGTGAGGACGTCTTCAATACTCCATAACCGAACAACTGATACGTCAGACTTAAACTTCATTTGAGATTATTTATCTCAGCCATAGGTCAACGTACATGTGTGAAAGTTAACAAAATTTATTTTTGGAAGCTAACAGTTTGTAATGTATAATTGGGTCTTACCATCAATTTTGGGCAAGTTTTACTCCTATCAAACATATCAATATGCATTAGATGCTCATACCATCAAAATTTCAGCAGCCTAATTAACTAATATCACAAACATATTTTTTGGTTTCCTGATTACAACTTTACTATCCTCACTGCAGATTTCACATCATTCTGATAAGTGTCTATAACTTATCAATAACATGTACTTATCACAGATTGCAGATTCTTTATTAATTTATCTATAAATTCAAATTAAAGATTAAAATTTTAAATTTAAGAATAAACAGTTCCATTATTAAACTAATGTTATTTTATGGTCATATCAATGATATGCCATAAAAAAAAGTTGTTTGGAACACAAAACGTAAAATTTTGTAAAAACACAACGATTAAAATTGAAAATAGATTTTTTTTTGGATTATGAACATAAAAAATTTAGAGGAACTAAAATTAAACGTTAGTATATTTAGTGGGACTAAAAACATATTTAACCATTTATTTTCAAATGTGTTTGTTTCAGATTTGTTTTAAACTAAAATCTAGAGTTTTTGTGTAAAAAGAGTTTTTATTGTGATAGTAACAAACGGAAATTAGCTTCATCTTTTTTCAAACATCATTTTCTTAAAACAAAACAAACGCAGCCATAAGCATATCACATAAATGAAGTTGATATGAGTTAAAAGTACAAATATAAGTGGTATCATCAATCTATCTTGATAGCCTCCCATCTGTATATATTAAGCTCATCAATGATGAGTGGAAAAATGGAAATCCTTTGGATTTTCTTGTGGAATTCATGTACCTTAATCCATACTGAAATGATTTTGACAGTATATCCAATTTTCCATTTATAACTTGAAACACGTAACTTGCATAATAAATAATTTCTTATATTAATTTGAGTTGGGAAGCAAATAGCAAGTACACATGAATACAATAATAAACTCTAACTTCATGGAACTTACCGAACCGTCTGCAACCATTTTATAAAGACTTGAAGCCATATATAATCTATTAGTCAAATTATTTTCTACACAAGGTGCCACGATTATAAAATAATTAAGTATAGAAGTCGAAAGAAATGTGATAATAACAGTAACCATGAATATTATATCACTTTTTCCATAATACTATAAAAGATCAAATAACTTACATGATGCTAAGTTTGAAATTAAGCTTTAGCTAATAATAGATTTGATTGTCTTCAAAAATCTCCATAGAAAGCCTGGTATCATCAATCTGTTCCCTAACATTTCTCCATCGACCCAATCGCCTTCATATATTGTTCCATTTGACCTTGTTAACTTTCCCTTGCCATGGAAAAGGTTATTCTTGAAGTTACCAAAGTACAAGTCCCCGTTTGCAAATCTATAAACTCCGGATCCATGTCTAAGTCCATTTGACCAACAACCAACAAATACATCGCCATTAGCCCTATTCAAAATCCCTTTTCCATCCCTTTTCCCTTTTTTCCAATTTCCAATGTAGACATCCCCGTTTGCAAATCTATAAACTCCAGCAGATCCATGTATAAGTCCATTTGACCAACGACCATCAAAAACATCACCATTAGCCCAATTCATAATCCCATTCCCATCCCTTTTCATTTTTTTCCATTGTCCAGTAAAGACATCCCCATTTACATTTGTATAAACTCCAAATCCATGTCTAAGTCCATTTAACCAATAACCATCGAAAACATCACCATTAGCCCAATTCATAACCCCTTTTCCATCCATGTTCCCTTTTTCCCAATTTCCAGCGTGGACATCCCCATTTGCAAATCTATAAACTCCATATCCATGTCTAAATCCATTTGACCAACAACCATCGAAAACATCACCTTTAGCCCATCTCTTAATCCCTTTTCCATCCTTTTCCCCTTTTTTCCAATTTCCCGTGTGGACATCCCCATTTGCAAATCTATAAACTCCATATCCATGTTTAAGTCCATTTGACCAACAACCATCGAATACATCACCATTAGCCCATCTCATAACCCCTTTTCCATCCTTTTCCCCTTTTTTCCAGTGTCCAGTGTGGACATCCCCATTTGCATATCTATAAACTCCATATCCATGTTTACATTCATTTGACCAACAACCATCGAAAACGTCACCATTAGCCCAATTCATAATCCCTTTCCCTGACATTTTTCCATCAACCCAATCACCCTCATATATTGTTCCGTTTGACCATGTGTACTTTCCGATGCCATGGAAAAATTCACCCTTGAAGTTACCAATGTAGACATCCCCATTTGAAAAAGACTTCTCTTTAAAACTACACTTTACAAAAAAAATATATAATAAAATAATAATACAAGACTACATGCATATGTAGCAGAATACAGAGAGTTAAAAGGCAAATACAAAACAAAAGAGAATAATGAATTGAACAAAGTAGTTGTGGTTTCGATGAATATTACCTTCCTTCGTCCTCCATGACTTGCAAACTTTCACTGATTGAAATTGAATATATTCAAAAATCAGTTCAAAAAGAGGGAACAATATTATTGAAACTCAAAACTATGAGGAGGAATGAAAAACACAAGTTAAATTATAAATTCCACAACATAAAGACAAAATTGAGATTAGAATGATTGAACTAACACTCCTTAACTTATCCCTAAGAAATATTAAACCCTTTAGAAGTTAAGAGCTCAAGAATAGAATAATGCAAACTACAAATAAAAGTTAAGAGCACAAGAGCCAAGAGTTTTTTTTTTTTTTTTTTGAGAATTGAAAAAACGGGTTCTGAAATCAACAACACGTACGTTTTAGTGTACTTAATTACTGACTATGCTATAGGATGATTTTAACTAACAGTGATTCATTCTGGGAAGAGAGAAAAAGTTACATAAATATTAGGGTTTATATTTTATTACTTTGCATTAAACCCAAAATATTAACGTTGCTGCTTTCTCCTCCGAACACAATAGCATAACTAATAAAGAATTTTGATTAATGTAAAGTAATCAAATTACAAAGTAAAGTAAACATAATACAAAAGTGAAGTGGTTTACCTGATGCTAGGTTTTTCCAATCTCCTTTTCTCCTCCGATGACACTTTTACCCACTCTCTCTAAACCTTTCTATTTACATTGATAATAATTTAGGGTTACTACTTTAGGAAATAAAAAATTGACATTATTCACACTATTTGCTGTAAAAAAAAAAATCTAGTTACACCCAATGAATTTTTAGTTACACCCATAATTACCCAATGAATTTTTAGCTACACCCTTAATTGACAAAAACATCCTTAATCTATCTGTTTTTAAATTTTCAATCATTAGACTTTTCTAATTTCTCTTTCAATTACTCTTTTTTTTTCTGCATCATTTTCCTTCATGTCATTTATATGTTCCTTTGTCTTTCTTTTCATTTGTTTTTGAATTCAAACCCGTTTAATATGTAATGCACTTGTTGTATGCTGGGATATGAATCTTGGTATTTAAATTTGATTTGGGAAAAAAAATTGAGTGGGCTAATTTATCTTCTTAAAAAAAAAAATTGATTTGGGAAAATTTTGTTGTTTTTGTGTTTATATTGTGTGATTAAAAATTTGATTTGAATGGAGTAGCCACGAGATTTCCAATTTTTTTTTCCTTGTTCAATTGATGAACAATTCTGTGTATGTGAATGTCTTTTCAATTTGATTTGGGAATATGTTTGTGTTTCAATTGATGAACACGTGAATACAATTAACAAGGCCATATGTGAAATCAATAAATGTACAATCTTAATTTAGGATTTAAAGAAATGAAAAAACAAAAGTAAAATCGCACAAAATCACTTAAGGGTCTGTTTGGTTCGAGAGTTTTGGAGGGAAGGGGAGGAGAGAAAATATTTTTAATTTGACGTGTTTGGTTCAATTTTTAGAAGGGAAGGGGAGGGGAGAGGAGGGGAGCAAAATCCCATCAAGACTCATTTTTTATTTTCCACCAAATCGGAGTTTTTCGGAGGGGAGGGGATTTTTTTAAAATTTTATTGCATTGCCAAAATTATCCTTAGATTAATTTAAAATCTCAATATTATCCTTGTAACAAATTTTATTATTATTAGATTGTATTATCTTTGTAACAACTTTTATTATTATTAAGTTTTATTATCATTGTAACAATTTTTATTATTATTAGGTTATATTACCCTTGTAACAACTTTTATTATTATTATTATTATTATGTTATATTATCCTCGTAACAACTTTTATTATTATTAGGTTATATTATTTTGTAACAACTTTTATTATTATTATTATTATGATATCGTAAAAACAAGAATTTTTTTATATTTAATTAAGTTTAAGGGTAAAAAAGTAAATTAATTTTAAAATCCCTCCCCTCCCCTTGTGAACCAAACACATTTTTAATTAAAATCTCTCCCCTCCCCTCCTCTCTTTTGAACCAAACGTATATTTAATTAAAATATCTCTCCTCCCCTTTATTTCCCTCCCCTCCGTTGAACCAAACGGACCCTAATTGTTAATTGTAAGACTCATATTTTAAAACATTAAGTAAGGTCATCTTCAATGGATGTCTATGAGAGAGATATGAAGATTTATAATAAAAGACGAGAAAAGGGTTTTAAAAGTTTATATGAACAAGGACATTTTCAGTATTATGGTTTGAGTTAAAAAGAATTTGGGTGTAATTGGATATTTTTGGGGTGTAACTAGAAAAGGTAAAAAAAAAATCACTATTTATTCACAAAATAATCACATTATTACTAATTAGAGTAAATATTTTTTTATAAAAACTTATTTTAATTGACTTAAATCTTAAAAGTTATTTAATTACAAATAATTAAATCAAACTTTTTTTTTCTTCTAAAAAAAACAAACTTTTTTTTCCTCTAATCAAACTTTTTTTTTAGGGGCAAACATCTTTTTAATTGTTCCAAAATCTTTTTTTTAAAACATATACATGAATATATATAAATACCCCAGTTGAACTAGGACCAACCAGTTGATCAATCCGAGCGAACCATATTGAACCGAAGTGAACTATAATTCAATTGTGGTTGATTCAACCAATCCAATTTTTTCTTTAATTTTTCAAAAATAAATACACTATTTTTATTATTTTATTAGTCATTCAGTTTTAACCGATTCAACCATGATCCGAAAATCTTTTTGGTTCAACTATCCTTCCAAAGCATTGTCCATACCCAACATCAACATTATCACCGTTCTGATTTTCAACAATTAATTTGCGGTTGATTTATAACAAATTTATCAATAGCTCCTATATACAAATTAAAAATTGCAACAAAAATACCATTCATATTTTTCTTTTTGTAGAACAAAAATACCATTCATTGATTAATAAGAAAGCAAACATTAATCATCGACGATCACTCACACACCCAACTAACTACAATGAATCTCATGTTATCAAGCTATGAAAGGAGTCTCAACTAAATGGAAAATGTGAATAAGATGTTTTTCAGCTCTGACACTCAACAAGGTGGGATAATAGAGTTCAACTTGATGTGAAAATTGTACACAAAGGAATACAAGAAATCTGACTCTAAAAACAACCGACTGCTAAAGTGATGAACTCATGAACA
The DNA here is from genome assembly GCA_018208015.1 of Medicago ruthenica. Taxonomy (NCBI): domain Eukaryota; kingdom Viridiplantae; phylum Streptophyta; class Magnoliopsida; order Fabales; family Fabaceae; genus Medicago; species Medicago ruthenica. The sequence continues at coordinate 81,047,088 of CM031374.1, forward strand.
AAATTATACAAATTGAAAAATAACATAACAGGGACTCATAATTTCCATGTAAACTACAATAGAATATTTCAAAGGTAAATATAAATCTCTTTTAAGTTTATATCTAGATAAATCTAAGCCAATATTTTTTCTATGTATTTTTTGTAATACCTAGTCTAATGATATATTGGTTTTTACGATGCACATACATTATGCGCTTGAACATGGTGTGCAAAACTTAAAGTTATTGGACAAACACTAAGCATATTGGAATTAAGTGAACCTTCGATGGCAAAATTTCCTCCGTCAGTTTCCTCCGTCAGTGGTGGTGGGTAATGTCATTCGAGTTTGTCTTTTGAGTAATTAAGAATTACATTTTATTTATTTTATAAAAAGTTACTTGTTTTGATTGCTTAACCAATATCACAGGACCATTATTTAACATTCGCCTATTTATAATTCATCTAAGTTAGGAGAAATGGTGGTATCAAACCTCGTGTTTAATCTTTCGATGCTGACCAAATTGATGAAAATGATGAGACTTATGAGAAAATGAAAAACTCTTTTTTCAATTGGTGTAATCATCGTTTTATAGTTGTTTATTTAGAAGGATGTTCTTCTGAAAATGTTTTGAGGTAAAAACTTATCCGACTAAAATATAAAATTATATGCGGTTTGGTTTGATTTTGGATGACTAATTAAAAAAGTTTGTACCGTTTAATTTAACTTCTTTTAATTTGGTTAGGTTTTTAGATATCCAAATTACAAATTGATATTTTTCAATAATAATATTAGGAAAATATGATAAATAATATATTTGATGAAAAATATAACATATGATTTATTAAAAATTAATATTACAAAATAGCAATTATGGATTACTTTTGAAACATAAAATAGTAAAAGAATAGATTAAATCAAACTAATAAGTATTTTTTAAAAACCCAATGAATAATAGATTGGTGTAATTTATCATACTAATAAAAAAAAACTAAGTATTAATATATATATGCGGTTTGATTTTAAAAAATCAATTCAAAATCAAATCATATCGAAACAGTAACATAAGGACATTTAAACAGATCCAATAATATCTTATTATATGCAATTTTCTATTTTTTTTATCGGTTTCCAGTTTTAATTTTAATCGATTTAAATTTGAACACACAATATTTAGGTACACATGAATGTGAGATGGGGTTTTGGATTACATGGAGTTGCAATTATATTATTCTCATCTAATATACTTTGTGTATACGAACATAGTTGATCTGCCACATGTTTGTTTTCAACTTTGTGCAATTCAATTTTTTTGCGCAAGCAAACTCAACTCTTTTCATTCATCTAACTAGTCATAAGACAAACTGAAATATAATCAAAAGTTTGGTGGTTAGTGATGGACGTATTTAGACAAGTGTACCAAATTGTTTATTAAGTAATAAAGTGATAAGTAAAGTATCGTATCTACGGATTGTCGTTCCAACTAGGCAATTCGTGTTACATATTTTAAAACAATAAACAATAAAATAAAAGTAAATGGGGGGAGTTTGTGTAATTTGATATGTTTGCTCAGAGCGAAAGTTTAGAAGTAACATGTTTTTGACTGCAGAATGTTAGCGTTGGTTAGGATTCTTCGAATCCCTTCCATTCATTTGCTGGAATTAAGTAACAATCAAGTTATTCAGGGATTGGTTAAATGGTACCCATTTAAGTGATCAGTTCGTGGAGTTTTATCCCCTCAAGCTGTTGAGTTGCACCGAATTCACACGTGGGTTAAGATGCTATACAGTTATAGGGTCGTCAATCCTAAAGTGGTTCCGTACGCATTCCTAGTTTGTAATGTGGGGTCTTACTCTATCATAGGTAATTGAAGCATAGACTTAAATTAGAGTTCCTAAATTTATCTTAAAGGTTCCCTCATCTAAGAATCTTAGAAGTACATCAGCAGATTCTTCCTCTTGTTAGTTCTACAAATGGGCAGCCCTATCTCGTCTACATTACCAAGGATAAAAATGGTAATTCTACTATTCTAGGTTTGTAGGTTCAATCACAGTTTTCCTAGTTAAGACAGTTTCCCTAATTCGGGTGGCTATCCTCCGTTTTCTTAGATACTTCCTAATTCAAGTGATTCATCGTTATATTAGGTATCTCACTTCCCTAATCGAGTAATTTACCGTTATATCGGGTGTGTCCTGGGTCATGTGATAGAATCATGTACTTCACATAACAAAATTAAACAGGACTCATAAAATAACTGAATAAAAAGACTTAATTTAAATAGATCCAACGAATAAAATAGAGGTTCATCTTAGAACCCTACCCAATAGGGTTTAGTTACTCATGATAACTAAAGACAAATGACAAAAGAAATAAACATACTAAAGACAAATTACAAAAGAAATAAACATACTCTAGAGACTTGGAGTGAGGAGAGAGACTCTTCCCTTGAAGCTCTTATTGTTTGCCTTCCTCTTGAACCGCTTCATTCTGAATAAAAAATTAGGAATGAGAGGAGTTGTATTTATAGGCTATGTTTCCACCTGAGTTTGGGCTTTAAAACTGAGTTATTTCCACCAAAAAGTAGCAGCAATTATTTCCCGAAATAGCACACCCTGAGGCGCGCAGAACACGCCCGAGGGGCGCATGAGTGCATTTTTGTGCACCTGGGGGCGCATGGAAAAAACCCTGGGGGCACAAGTGTATTTTTTTGCGCCCGGGGGCGCATCAAAGCATTTTCTCGCGCGTAATCGCCTGTTTCTTCGTCTTTTGGGTGTTTCATTCTATATAACTTGTCTTGGGACTTGAAATAGAACTTTCCCTTCCTGTAATGTCTTCATAGGCCTCTAGAATCTTCATTCATTGTCTTCCCAATTTTTCACAAGATGCTTTGTTTTGCCGATTTGCTTGAACTTGCCTTGAATTACATCAAAAACATTCTAGAACTGCTTGGTTTCGGGAAAACTAGAATTACATGACTCGAAATGAAAACATTACAAAATATCCCGAAAACCGTAGGAAATTGTTCTAAAATTCCTCTAACTTGGATCAAAACTAAATAAAAATGACTGAAATATATGCTAAAAATAACGTCAGATGACATGTCATCAACTAGCATCAACGAGTGTCGTTCTAGCTAACAAATGAGCAACATTGTTGGCTTGTCGTCTATTAAAACTTAATATATCTTTTAAAGTTCAGATAATATAAGAACTAGAATTATGAGTTAGCACATAGGCGATCCACAATTTTAAGATCAATACTAGCGGTAGCGTTACATATAATAAGATAAGATTTTTTTTTGGACAAATATAATAAGGTAAGATGAATGTCAATTTCTTCCAAGTTTAGTGCTTCAATTCTTAAAGCGTCAGTGCCTTTGTGATCCATAGTATGTGTTGTCTTACCATTTGAACTTACCATCACTATACAATTACAAGGTAAATTATGTAACTTAATTTTATTTACATCTTTGTAGAAGATATTTTTAGGAAAACAATTATGCCCTGCCCAAAAAGGAAAACAATTACGTATAGAACTACATTTTTTTTAGAGGAACTACAATTAAGTGATATTACACCTCACCATGTTTTTGTTTAGCAACTTAATAAAAAAGACAACTTTCTAAATTAATTACAATTTCTTGAATTTCTAACATGATAAGAAAAATTGGTGTATTGAGTTTGAGTTGTTCACATTATTATTGATTTCCTCAAAAAAGGTTCACATTGTTGATATTGACTATTGATGCTATAATTTACTCATTTGAAAATACGTGTAAAAATCAATGACCAATCGATGCTAAAAAAACGTAGTAAAGGGTCCTACTATACTTTACATAAGCCAGCCAAAATTACCAACTCAACTACTACTTTAAGTATGTCAATAAATTCTTGTAGTATAATGTATACGGATATAAAGAGCAATTATTTCTTTCTACACTAATTCAACACCTATTTTCTTTAAATTTTCTCTTTTTCTATCACATTACCAATCTATTATATCATTCGTTATAGAGGTATGTTATTTGAACAACCATTTCTATGACAACGTATGAGACAACCATATATTTACAAAGAAAAGTAGGTATTGACACTAAAATCAAAGCAATAAAGAGAAAAGGTAAAAACATAATGTAAGTATGAGAGAAAATTGTCACAAAAGTTGTCACAAAATGGTTGTACAAATATCATTTATCTTCTTTATACTTCTTTCTCTCAAGTGGTAGATTGAATTTAAGTGTCTAAAAATTATTTTTCTATAAATTACAATCAAAATTCACTTGGAAAATATGGAAGGGACAAAGAGAGATTTTTCAGAGAAAACTATAAAGTTGATCTCTGAATTACTGAGACAATAAAAAATATGTTTCTGACTATATTGATATTTTAATATAGTCCATAGCATTGTCAAATGTTATGTCCCTTAACATTTTTTAAATCAATTGACAGTCTAATTGGTTCTTAGTACAATCAGTTGAAACAATCCATTTGATTTTGACAATATTGCTGTGAGATTATGTTGTGTTGACGTTTATTTTGTGACAATTTTTGGAACAATTATTTACATTCAAATACATTTAAGTTAGAGTAAATGATATTTGTATAACCGTTTTATGATAATTTTTTAAACAATTTTCTTCTTGAATCTTCTTACTGATCAAAAACAATAAATAGAGAAAAAGAAGAGAGTAATGACATAACATAAGTATGAGAGAAACCATTGTAAAAAAAATTTGTCACAAAATAGTTATTCAAATATAATTTCTTTTTAAATTATTACTCCAAAGACATTAATGAAAAGAAACTTCAAATCCAAGATCCAAATCCATTTCACTATATTTTATTAATTAGCACATCGGAAAGTATACATGGTCAAATGGAACAATATATGAGGGTGACTGGGTTGATGGAAAAATGATAGGGACCGAGGTTGTGAAGTGGGTAAGTGGTGCTGTTTTTTTATGGTTGTTGGTCAAATGGATTTAGACACGGATTTGGAGTTTATAGATTTGCAAGCGGGGATGTCTACATTGGTAAATTCAAGAGTTATCATCACCGTGGCAAAGGAAAGTACACACAGTCAAATGTAACAATATATGAGGGTGATTGGGTTAATGGAAAAAGAGCTGGGAATGGCGCCCTAACTTGGAAGGATGGAAGTATCTACACTGAAAATTGGAAAAAAAAAAAAAAAGGTAAAGTAGATGGAAGAGGGATTATGAAATGGGCTAATGGTGATGTTTTGGATGGTTGTTTGTCAAATGGACTTAAACATGGATATGGAGTTTATAGATTTGCAAATGGGGATGTCTACATTGGAAATTGGAAGAAAGATAAAATGCATGGAAATGGAAAGTACAGATGGTCAAATGGAAAAGTATATGAGGGTGATTGGGTTGATGGAAAAAGGACTAGGAACGGCACCCTAACTTGGAACGATGGAAGTATCTACATTGAAAATTCGAAACAAGATAAAAGGGAAGATAAATTTAGTACGAAGCAAGTAAAGAAGAGTTCGCGTATATGGAAATTTTTGAAGACCAACAAATCTATTATTTGAAACTTAATTTGCAACTTGGTATCAGGTAAATTATTTGATCTTTAATAGTATGATGGAAAAACTAATATAATATTCATGGTTACTAGTCTTATCAGCTTTTTTCAACTGTTTTATACTTGATTATTTCATAGTCCTGGCCATGCGTAGAAAACAATTTGACTAATAGATTAGATGGTTTCAAATATTTTAAAAAGTTTGTTGGGGACGTTCGATAAGTTCCACAAATTCCGAGTTTATTTGTGCATTCATGTGTACTTGCTGCTTGATTCCTAATTCTAATTGATTGTATAAGCTACGTGTTTAATGTTGCAAATGGAAAATTGAAAATATTGACAAAAAATTTCGGTATGGGCATAGAATGTAAACAAGTTAAGGTATTTGAATTCCACAAGAAAATACAGATGACAGAGTTCCTGCAAGTGTTTCAGTTTTTTCACTCATCATTGGGTAGCTTGATTTTGAAGGAAGGCTATTTAGTATTTAGTTTGTATCTCTCTTTTCTTTGAACTCATATCAACTTCATTTCTACAATATGATTAGTTTCAAGTTTTCAAGGATGAATAATTAAATAGGAAGAATGACTGTGATAGGAACTTGAGTATTATGGGGTGTTCAAGTCACACATCGAGTTTAATAGAGTGATAGTATTTAGTTTGTATCCCCCCTTGATAACTAGATTTTATGGGAGGGTTCCCCATGTGCCTAGATACCTATCAGAATTTATGTGATGTGATATTCTGTTGAAAAAATGTAGAGCTTTCATGTATTTGTTTTAAGAACCCACAAATTTAAGTTTTAGTCTATACAGCTAGAGTCTCAGAAAATATGTATCTAAACAACTATATTGACCTATGATTAAGATCAATAGAGTCTTAGAAAATTTTAGTACAGTGTTTCGGCTGTGCAGTAATGCAGAAGACTTTTTCTGATACTCCTTCGATGGCGTATCAGATTCGGAAACATTCACCATAATTCCTATATTAGGAGAAGTGTTCCAAATCTGAATTCCTTTCATAACATGATTTTTAATGATAACTTGGTATTCCTTTTAGTTAGCTGGTTGTGTGATTGTTGATTTTTAATGCTTGCTGCCATATTCAACATCGAGTGTTATTCTTGTTGCAATATTTCGTTTGTGCGTGAGATCCTTGTTTTGTTAACTTAGGGAGCTGGATGCAATTTTTAGTGTCATTACATGGTTAATCATTGAACACCTTGATGATTGTCCATCTTTTGAACAGTTTATGTCAATATTAACATTTAAAAAGCTGATTGGTTTCAGCTTCCTCTCAGTTCTCATTCTCATAAAACTGAGAATTAAGGCTTATTTAAGAGAAAAACTAAGGTTATAAAATATCAGCAATTATGAACTCTTGGATGAAACATAATCTGTTCCTTTTTTTGGTGGTGAAACATAATCTGTTCTTTATCTATCATACTGGGATTTGGATGAAACATCTATCATTTATACAACTGTTTATTCGTAATTTTTTTTGTTGAAGAAACTGTTTATTCGTATTGTATATATAGAAGTAAATAGTGGATCATTGGTGCTTTAAAATATGTATATCTTAATCTTTTTACAACTTTTTTTTTGGTGAACAACAGCATATAAATTTCATTTACAACTTTGTATGATATATTTTTAGGAGGACCTACGCAAGGAACTTCACTGTAATATCCTAAACATTTTAAAAGGTAATTTTGGTAATAAAAAAATAAAAAAATTGTAAATTAAATTGTAAACATTATTTTATTACACTATTATAAGATAAGTGAAATGATATTTTAGATTAAATAAAAGGGAGTATCTCATTATATTATTATTAAAATATTGAGAGAAAAAAAAGTGTTATGTCGTATCATCATTACTATTATTGTTATTTATTTATAATAAAATAATAATATAATGAAGTTAGAAGGGCCATCAAGAAGCTTCAGGAAAAGCCAATATCACATAAAATTTTGACTTGAAGAAGGATATTTTTTTTTATGAGAACGAGAAGGAAAAAAAAAAGAGAAAAACAGAGAATGAACGAGAATGAGAGGAGAGGAAAAGAAAGAAAAAGAAAGGGCAACGATAGCAAGAGAAGAGAGAGAGAGAGAGAGCTTCAATGGAGAAAGAAGAAAAGAAAAAAAAAGAGATAGGATTTCATCAAGCAAAAATGGGAGGGTTCATGACCAAGTTTTAAGTAAACTCTTTCATTTCCCTCAAAAAAAAAAGTAAACTCTTTCATTCGATGAAAATTTTAAGGTGATATTTACAACCTTTAAAACCATTGTTTTATGTGAATTGTTTGTGGAAAAATTGACTTTAACAAAACACTGGTGAACATGAGAATGGATGTCATAAACACAGAGTACATGTGATTTCCGTCGTGAGGACGTCTTCCATACTCCATAAACTGAACAACCGATACGCCGAACTAAAACTTCTTTTGAGACTCTATTTATCTCAGCCATAGGTCAACATAGATGTATAGATACATGTGTGTAAGTTAACAAATTTTACTTTTGGAAGCTAATAGTTTATAATGTATAATTGGGTCTTACCATCAATTTTGGGCAAGTTTTACTCCTATCAACCAGATCAATATGAATTAGATGCTCATGCCATCAAAATTTCATCACCCTAATTAACTAATATCACAAACTAATTTTTTCGTTTCCAGATTACAACTTTACTATCCGCACTGCAGATTTCAACAAACAAGGTACATAAATACTGTAATATCCCGCTTAGATGTAACAGTTATAAGTGTTAGAAGCTTATTATGCAAGCAATGGCAAAGTTGTAAATAGAGGAAAAAGGACCAATTGGATAAATATGAAAATTTCCATGTTTATCTTTCATTTTCTCTTGCAAGAAAACCTGAAATTTTCTTCCTCCCTCTCTTTCATTTTCGCCCATCTCATATCATCATCCATAATCCATCAATTTCTTCCCAAACTCTTGTGATTCAAACCCTCATCACATTCTTGTGGAGGTTCTTGCTAGTAAGCTTAGTTTTGGGGAAAGTTGGAACAAGAAGAAGCTAAGGAAAGCCAAGGATAGGAAGCTTTCTTAAGTTGAGCCTTTGAGTGGAAGCTTGGCAAGTTTGATTTCAGTACTAGGTGAGCTCTCTTGGGTTTTAGAACCCACCTAGAGCGAGTTACATGAGTATTTTACTTTCAAGCTAAGTTATGAAATTTTACCCTAATTCCCTTTTCTTGTAATTCTTTGATCAATCATGTTGTAAACTGTCTATATGCCTTAGAATTTACCCCTTAAGCTGTTGTGATGTTTGGGTATGCTTGGATAAGCCAAGAATGGTGAAAATTACGTTTTGAACTTGCCCTATGCTGTCTAACTGCACGCAAAATCGTGTCACGATTTTGCAACTGTGTCACGATTTCATAGGCAGATCATGCCATGAATTCTGGGTAGAAAATCGTGACACGATTTCCAAATCGTGTCACGATGGCACAACATACAGAACCGCATTGTTTTTCATCAGTTCTTGCACCATTCTAGCTGTCCAATACTGCTTCAGACTCATTAAGCAACATGCAATGGCTAGGTATCACTATTAGGTATTAGAGGATCTATCCCTTAGAGATTGTATGGATGATTATGGGGGTAAGGATTAGATGAACAACCCATTACATGTGAGTTGATAACTCTTAAGGGAGGCATATGACTTTAATAAGTCAAGAACCTATATTAGGTGAACAAGGTTATAGACGTATTCGGATTAGAATACAAGAGTAATAGGAATGCTTCGGCATTTGAAGTTTTAGTTAAGCTTATATTGTTGGTTCTTCAACAAATTAATAGGTGGCTTATGAGAACGATAAGCCAAGAATCATAGGTTATAGGTTAAGTGTTACAGGATTGTTATATGATTAAAGTAACAGATTACATGTTTATATGTTAAAGTTAAAGAATTATATATCAAAGATAATGGCGTGTTCGCACGTTTCACAGTTATAGGGCGTGTTCAGCAGACTCCGGGATTCGTCGGATGGGACTTCTCCGAGAGGGTTGTCCACACGTTTCATAGTGGAGTCCGGTGTTAGCCTGATTGTCGGGAATTTCACCGGGTTATAGGGAGATGTACCTCGGGGTTACTCCACCCGGGCCGCACTCCGTAAAACGAACTCAGATAATAATGTTTGTTCAACGCTAACAACTAACATAAAACACTTTATATGTATTATGTTTCACCGTTATAGTTAAAGTTATAGTTACAGGAAGTTTTGCAGTTATAGGTGGTTTACAGTTATAGTTATAGGAGGTTATATCCTTGGGGACAGAATTAAAGACTTGGCGATCATAGTATATTCCCCTAGATTGCCAAGGTAGGCATGGCGACCCTAGGTTCCCTGTGGTTGCCAACAGTAGGTTGGGTAGAGCTCACTGAGACATTATGTCTCATCCCATTCCTTCTGGTGCAGGTTCACAGGCAGGATCACAGGCAGCACGCAACAAGGGTAAGGAGAAAGCTTTGGACTGATCGTGTTGATGTTATATGTTTTATAGTTTGACTGTTTTATATGGCTGTACTTATGATGTACATGTATCAGAGATATGTTGTATAAACTTTGGATTGTAATATTACTAAGTTATGTAATATTTTGAACGAACTTGTATTATTGTAAATTAATGTATCCAGTACGAAATTTTAATACTCGTATAAGATCCTAGGCAATCTTAATATGGGTGTTACAATTTGGTATCAGAGCAGGTCGATTCAGACCGTGCCTTGGGTCATTAAAATACAATCCAAGTTGTGGATCTCTTGGATCCGGGACATTATTCTAAATGTTATATCTAGTTGAAACTGATCACTTTGACTTGTGTATGACAGTTAGGATAAGATGTCCGGGAGAAGAAGAGGTCCTGGGAGGCCTAGAGTAAATCAGGCCAATGCTGAGGAAGCCGGAGGAGATCCTAATATGAATTTTTGGGCTCAAATGATGCAACAGCAGCAGGCGTTGCAGCAACAATATCAAGAGCAGCAAGCTCAGGCTGCATTACAGCATCAACAGATGATGCTTATGATGCAGCAGCAAGCCCAACAACAGGCTCAAACTCAGCATGAATGGATGGAGATGATGCACCAAGGACAAGGTGCTCAGCAGCAGACACCACCACCAGTCGTGGCAAATCCGTCCTTCCGGGAATTTAATAGAAACCACCCTCCTGAGTTTAATGGGGAAGGTGAACCCCCAGAAGCCAAGAGATGGCTAAAGCAGATTGAGAAAGTGTTCCGGATGGCGGAGTGTCCAGAAGAGAATAAGGTATTGTTAGCTACCAATCAGTTTAGAGACGCAGCAGAAGATTGGTGGGAATCTGCTCAGCGCAGAATGATAGCAAATGACATTGAGATTAATTGGGATAGCTTCAAGGAAGCAATGCTAGAGAAGTATATACCGATGTCATATAAAGTAACGAAAGAACAAGAATTCCTTGAATTGAAACAAGGTGGCATGTCAGTCACTGAATTTACTAAGAAGTTTGAAGAGTTGTCATACTACTCCACCCACAACGAGTATGCCGGTAATGAGAACTGGAAGATGAATCAGTATAGGCGTGGGTTGAGAGGTGAAATTGATACAGCAGTGAGCCTTCAAAGAAATACCAGCTATGATGAAATGGTTCAGGACAGTTTGGTTGCTGAAGCGGGTTTTGCCAAGACCGCTAAAGAGAAAGCTGCATTATTTGAAAAGAGAAAGGGCAAGTTTCAAGATAGGTACCATGAGAATAAGCCTAAGGGCTCTCCAAAAAGGGGCAAACAGTCATTTTCGCCACAGACGAGTGTCACTTGTAAACGCATGAGGCGTACAGGTGTGTGCTTCGGGTGTAGGCAGCCGAGGCACGTGTTGGCAAACTGTCCAGAAAGAAAGAATAAAAGTGGAGCTGAAGGTACTACTACAAGTAAGGGCAGGGTGTACTCCCTTGATGGCCAGAAGGCTTTGGCCAATGAAGACTTAATTGCTGGTATGTGTTATCTAGGTCAGAATCCAGTTAAAGTGCTTTTTGATTATGGTGCCACATGTTCCTTTATTTCATACAAGTGTGTAGAAACACTGCAGTTATCTATGTCACCGTTGATACCTCCTATGACGGTATCTACCGCTACGGAAGGTGGAGTTGTAGCTAGTTTTATATGTGAGAATTGTCCGATCACTGTATCTAGCAAGACATACTACATAGATTTGGTGTGTCTTCCCATGATACAACTTGATGTGATCCTAGGAATGGATTGGCTTTCTGCTAATCACGTGTACATTGGATGTGCGGAAAAGTGTATTTTTATGCCTACAGATGATACGACCGAAGGTGTGGCGTTATCGGAGTTAATTAACCGCACTCATCAGCTTATCCAGCTTATGTGTGCTCAGGATAGGGGTTTTTATATAATGGTTATTGTGACTTCAGAATCAGAGCTGAGTCCCAGTGACATTCCAGTTGTCAGTGATTATCTGGATGTCTTTCCTTCTGAGATAATCAATTTACCCCCAGAACGAGAAGTTGAATTTTCTATTGATCTCATTCCAGGATCGGAGCCAGTATCCGTGGCGCCGTACAGAATGTCACTGTCAGAGCTTAAGGAATTGAAGTCTCAGTTAGAGGACTTAATTCAGAAACATTTTATCAGGCCCAGTGTGTCACCTTGGGGTGCACCAGTATTGTTGGTTAAGAAGAAGGATGGTAGTATGAGATTGTGTATCGACTATCGCCGGCTGAATAAAGTAACAATTAAGAATAAGTATCCACTCCCGAGGATTGATGATCTTTTGGATCAGCTCAAAGGAGCAGCAGTATTTTCAAAGATTGATCTCAGATCAGGATACCACCAGATTCGCATCAAATCGTCAGATGTATCTAAGACGGCGTTCAGAACACGTTATGGACATTACGAATTTCTGGTTATGCCGTTTGGAGTGACTAATGCTCCAGCAGTGTTTATGGATTATATGAATAGAATTTTCCAGCCTTACCTGGATCAGTTTGTGGTAATCTTCATTGATGATATTTTGATCTATTCAAAGGACTCACAGGAACATGCCCAGCATCTGGGAATTGTCTTGGACATTCTCAGAGAAAATCAGTTATATGCAAAATTCAGCAAATGTGAATTTTGGTTGTCAGAAATCCAGTTTTTGGGTCATGTTATCTCTAAAGGAGGAGTGTCAGTAGACTCATCTAAAGTCGAAGCTGTCCTTAATTGGGCCAGACCAGTGAATGTAACAGAAGTTCGGAGTTTCCTGGGTTTAGCAGGTTACTACCGAAGATTTATTATGAGATTTTCACAGATTGCTTTGCCTCTGACACGCCTTACGAGAAAAGATGTGCCTTTTGTCTGGGACGAAGATTGTGAGAAAAGTTTTCGAACTTTGAGGAAGAAATTATCCAAGGCTCCAGTGCTAGCAATACCGGATCCCGAGAAGAAATATGTTGTATATTGTGATGCGTCCTCTAAAGGGCTGGGTAGTGTGCTCATGCAGGAAGGGAATGTAATAGCTTATGCTTCTCGGCAACTTAAAACTCATGAGGAGAATTACCCTACTCATGACCTTGAGTTGGCAGCTATAGTTTTTGCTTTGAAAGTATGGAGGCACCATTTATATGGAGCACAGTTTGACTTGTTCAGTGACCACAAAAGTTTAAAGTATTTGTTCGATCAACGGGAATTGAACATGAGGCAGAGAAGATGGATGAAGTACTTGAAGGATTTTGATTTTGATTTAAAGTACCACCCTGGAAAGGCGAATGTAGTTGCTGACGCCTTGAGCAGGAAGTCCTTGATGAGAGCAGAAGTGCTGATGCACACTTGTGGTTTGTATGAGAAATTTAGAGATCTTAATCTCAGTGTTACAGAGTTGAGCAATGGCATAGTGTTGCAAAGATTAGAGGTCACTTGTGATTTGCGGTCCCGAATCGCACAGGCTCAAGAATCAGATATGGATCTTCAGAGGAGGATTGGGCAATCAGAGTTTTCAAGGGCATCGGATGATATTCTGCTGTTTGAAGGTAGAATTTGTGTTCCTAAAGATGCTAATTTGAAAAGGTTAATTTTAGAAGAGGCACACAAGAGTAGTTTCAGTATCCACCCGGGTACCACTAAAATGTATCAAGATTTAAAGAAGGATTATTGGTGGCCGGGAATGAAGACCGATATTGTGGAATTTGTATCGCGATGTATTGTGTGTCAACAAGTAAAGATTTAACACCAGAGGTCTGCAGGGATGTTAGTACCATTGGAAATCCCTCAATGGAAATGAGAAGAGATATCTATGGATTTTGTAACAGGGTTACCTCGAACTCAACGGGGACATGATTCAATTTGGGTAGTTGTCGACCGGTTAACTAAGTCTGCTCACTTTTTACCGGTTAGAACTACGTACAAGGCTGCTCAATATGCAGAGTTGTTCATTGCAGAGATTGTGAAACTGCATGGTATTCCAACTAGTATTGTTTCAGATAGAGATCCAATCTTTACCTCTCACTTTTGGAAAGCTTTTCAAAAGGCTTTGGGCACGAGGTTAAAGATGAGTACGTCCCATCATCCTCAAACAGATGGTCAATCCGAGAGAACTATTCAAACATTAGAGGATATGCTACGTGCATGCATTTTAGAGGATGGAGGAAGTTGGAATAATCATCTGCCTTTAATTGAATTTTCTTATAATAACAGTTACCATTCTAGTATCGGAATGACACCTTATGAGGCATTGTATGGCAGAAGGTGTAGGACACCACTTTGTTGGTCAGAGGTTGGGGATAAAAGTATTTTGGGACCTGAGATTATTCAGGAGACCACTTTAAAGATTAAATCCATTCAGGATAAGATCAGAACTGCTCAGAGTCGACAGAAGAGTTATGCAGACAAGAGGCGAAGACCTCTAGAGTTCGAAGTGGGAGATCATGTTTTCCTGAAAGTTACCCCTAAGTTGGGATTACGAGGTGTTTTCAGGACAAAGAAATTAAGTCCAAGATTTATTGGGCCATTTCAGATACTCAAACGTGTCGGACCAGCAGCTTATCAATTGGCTCTGCCACCGGCTATGTCAGGATTACATGATGTTTTCCATGTTTCACAGTTAAGGAGGTTGATTCCAGATCCTTTTCGACCAGTAGAGTTGGAAACCATCGACTTGAGATCAGATTTGACATTTCGGCCCGAACCGGAACAGATTATTGAACGTGATGTCAAGGCATTGAGGAACAAAGAGATTCCAATTGTTAAAGTTATATGGAAAGGTTCTCCCTACGGTGAAGCTACATGGGAATTGGAATCAGAGGTGCAGAAGAGTTATCCGCATCTATTTACAAGTAATTTCTAAATTTCGAGGACGAAATTTCTTTAAGGGGGGTAGAGTGTAATATCCCACTTAGATGTAACAGTTATAAGTGTTAGAAGCTTATTATGCAAGCAATGGCAAAGTTGTAAATAGAGGGAAAATGACCAATTGGATAAATATGAAAATTTCCATGTTTATCTTTCATTTTCTCTTGCAAGAAAACCTGAAATTTTCTTCCTCCCTCTCTCTCATTTTCACCCCTCTCATATCATCATCCATAATCCATCAATTTCTTCCCAAACTCTTGTGATTCAAACCCTCATCACATTCTTGTGGAGGTTCTTGCTAGTAAGCTTAGTTTTGGGGAAAGTTGGAACAAGAAGAAGCTAAGGAAAGCCAAGGATAGGAAGCTTTCTTAAGTTGAGGCTTTGAGTGGAAGCTTGGCAAGTTTGATTTCAGTACTAGGTGAGCTCTCTTGGGTTTTAGAACCCATCTAGAGTGAGTTACATGAGTATTTTACTTTCAAGCTAAGTTATGGAATTTTACCCTAATTCCCTTTTCTTGTAATTCTTTGATCAATCATGTTGTAAACTGTCTATATGCCTTAGAATTTACCCCTTAAGCTGTTGTGATGTTTGGGTATGCATGGATAAGCCAAGAATGGTGAAAATCATGTTTTGAACTTGCCATATGCTGTCTAACTGCACGTAAAATCGTGTCACGATTTTGCAACCGTGTCACGATTTCATAGGCAGATCATGCCACGAATTCTGGGTAGAAAATCGTGACACGATTTCCAAATCGTGTCACGATGGCACAGCATACAGAACCACATTGTTTTTCATCAGTTCTTGCACCATTCTAGCTGTCCAATACTGCTTCAGACTCATTAAGCAACGTGCAATGGCTAGGTATCACTATTAAGTATTAGAGGATCTATCCCTTAGAGATTGTATGGATGATTATGGGGGTAAGGATTAGATGAACAACCCATTACATGTGAGTTGATAACTCTTAAGGGAGGCATATGACTTTAATAAGTCAAGAACCTATATTAGGTGAACAAGGTTATAGACGTATTCGGATTAGAATACAAGAGTAATAGGAATGCTTCGGCATTTGAAGTTTTAGTTAAGCTTATAGTGTTGGTTCTCCAAGAAATTAATAGGTGGCTTATGAGAACGATAAGCCAAGAATCATAGGTTATAGGTTAAATGTTACAGGATTGTTATATGATTAAAGTAACAGATTACATGTTTATATGTTAAAGTTAAAGAATTATATATCAAAGATAATGGCGTGTTCGCACGTTTCACAGTTATAGGGCGTGTTCAGCAGACTCCGGGATTCGCCGGATGGGACTTCTCCGAGAGGGTTGTCCACACGTTTCATAGTGGAGTCCGGTGTTAGCCTGATTGTCGGGAATTTCACCGGGTTATAGGGAGATGTACCTCGGGGTTACTCCACCCGGGCCGCACTCCGTAAAACGAACTCAGATAATAATGTTTGTTCAACGCTAACAGCTAACATAAAACACTTTATATGTATTATGTTTCACCGTTATAGTTAAAGTTATAGTTACAGGAAGTTTTGCAGTTGTCATACCCCAATTTTTGACCTAAGATTCTTTTTTTACTCGTCTCTGGGTTCGAAATTTTTTCGTCGTTTCAGACGGAATTTCGGCAGGGAGGTATTTTAAAATACCTCATTTTTTGGTTCCGAAGGCGACTTTTTTTTATTATTGTTTGTCATTTTTTTTTATTATCACTTCTTTTTATTTTTAGTTTCATTTTTTTTTTCTTCTTTCCTTTTTATTATCTTTTTATTTTTATTTTTATTTTAATTTTCGTTTTTTATTATTCTGTTTTTTTTAGAGGTCTGACTTTGGGTTTTAATGAGTTTGATGGCAATTTTAATGGTTGCCTTTTTGATGATTTTGCTGATTAATGGTGATAATTGTCCATCAATGGCTTTAATCAGCATTTAACATCACTGCACTATAAAATCAAAGCCAGGAAATCAGAGAAGAACACACAGTAAAATCAGTGACAAACCACACAGAGAAATAATCAGAACCACGTTTTTCCCCCTCCTCTAGCTACCCACACGGCTTAGCAACACATCACAACCAACCCACACAAAAACAACACAAAAAAACTCCCCCCACATCCCAGCAAACAGCAACACGCCTCTAACACCTAACACAGCAAACCCAACATAAACCCCCCCAACACAACCCAGCATCGCGCGCAAGCAGCCCAGCCAAACCCAGTCACCACCACACGGCCGTACGGCACTCTCCCCCTCACACAACCCAGCAACAACTCATACCCTCCCCACACCCCACCAAACACCACGAACCAACAACCCAAAGACCCAAAACACCAATACACTCACGGCCAAAGCAAGCACGAATCCGTACGTCCCCTCAAACACGGCCAAAACCAACCACCCAACAACCCAAACGCGGCCCCTCTCTCCCCTCTAAACCAACAATACCAAAGCCAGGCCCGAATCCGCGAAAGGAGAGGTAAAGATTTTCTGTTCTTTTTAGATTTAGGTTTTGTTTTGATTTTGTTGTGAGGGAAAAATAGTAGGCGCATAAGAGAGAAGAGGGAAGGAGAGGAAGTGAGGAAAGAAGAAGGAGAGAGAAAGAATTCTGAAAATGAGAGAAAACCAATTTTGAACTTACATATAGAGCCTGAACCGGTTCGGTTCTTTTGAACCGAACCGATCTGGTTCTTTTTCTCTCTTTTCAGCCCCATGGGCGCCCTTCAGCCCTTTTCTTTTCAGATTTTCTTTTCCTTACATCCCCTTTGCTTGCTGCACTCCCCTCTTCCCTTTTATTTTTGTTCATTATCATTTCTAGCGTTTATCTCGTTAATTTCTTATTTATTTTGTTTCATTGCATTTACCTTATAGGATTTCATGCATTGTTTCTTTTCTCGTTATTTTCCTTTTACTTTGTTGCACTTTTTATTTTATTTCATGCATTTTAGTTTTATTCCAGCATATTTACTTTCATACACTTTACCATTTTGTTTTTTTTCTTCCTTGTTTATCGTTTTGTCATTTTTTATTTTCATTTGATTAGAATGTAATTAGGATCAATGTAACAAAATAAATGAGAATATGCACTGACACTTGCACGTTATTTATTCTGCTTTACGTCTTTTATTTGTTTTACTTATTCCGCTATTAAAAAAAAAAATACAAAAAAATATTAGGTTAGTTTAAAAGGGTTCGTGGTGATCCAACGTCACCACGGAATTTCCTCGCGTTTAGCCTTTATTGCTTTTAGTCTTAGTTAATTAAAAAAACAAAAAAACATGCAAATAATAATGGAAAACTCACAAAAAAATCTTTTCTTAATAAACCTTGATTTTCAATCAAGTGTCCGTATTTTTTCTTTTATTTTCTTTAAATAACCATTAATCAACTTTAATTACACTCAAAAAATAAAAAAACACAAACCAATTCCACTTTGCCACTTGGCTTTTCTTTTTAAAACTTTTTTTAAAAAAACTAATAAAAGACACCAAACAAATCAAACGCTATTTTTACCCCGAACTACGAGGTTTTGATCCCTCACGGGTACGTAGGCAGAGGACTCCGTCCTTCCAAATCATAAAAAACATTTTTTTCTTTTTTTCTCACTATTCATTCTTTCTTTTCTTTCTAAACAAAAAAAAATAATAAGCAAGTTATAGCCCAAAATAAATAAATAAAATCAAGAGGTTCTCGTAGAATACTACGAACGTTTAGGGTGCTAACACCTTCCCTAAACGTAACTAACCCCCGAACCCTAAATCTTTAAAAATGTGGTAATTTAGAACTTTTTTCCACTTTTCATTTAAAAAATTAAAAGTTCAGTCGTGAAATAAAATTAGTGAGTCAACGCTAATCAATAGCTTGATCTCCGAAAATCACCGCGACAGAAATGGCGACTTCACTGGGGACGCCGAGGGTTGAGCCTAACTTGAATTTATTTAAATACTTTGCGCTATAACTTGCTTAAAATAAAAATAAGGATGTAAATATGTGCCTATGTGTTTTTTTTCCCTTTACGTGAGTGGTGAGATAAGTCCTATACCCGGGCTTGAGAGAAACATAAGATAGGATGGTGGTATAATCAAAGTGCCATACCAAGAGTAGTCTTGGGTGTTGGTACATGTGATATAACCCCACTCAATGGAGGTCCCTTAAAGGTAATACCATGTCAACATGAGTAGTCGTGTTTGACATTGTTATTTTTATGTGGCCTATGAAGTTGAGGACCTTTAGTCACCTTTAACCCATCTTGGCCTTTTAGGACGTAGTGCGGTGGCTAATCAAGAGTAGTCTTGAGTTGGTCGATACGCGATACTACACTCAAACGAGACTTTCCTACGAACGTTATTGGATCGGGAGTCAATCTCGTAACCCGACGATATTTGGAAGGGGTGAGGACCTTTGGGAACTTGGTAGAACCCGTGATACAGGTACAAATGAAACCAATAGTCCTTACCAAATGGCGTGTTTAACCCCTTGGCTCCAACATTATAGACTTAAACCCTCACCATGTTTTCTCGCTCTTTGGCATAATCATTCATACATGCATCCATGCATAAACTCTTTTCCTTTTTCATCCACAACATCGAAGGACTTAAGTGAACTTTTGTAAACATTGTAGATATGGACATTCCACGAAGAAGCACTAAAAAGTATCTTTCAAAAGGCCAGACTTGGCAAAATTAAGGAAGCTAGGATCTTTAGTAACGATCGAATGGATTTTCAAGCTCATCATGGAAGGCTACTTAATATCCTTAGAGTAGATGTTGAGGAAGGATGTCTGGAAACCTTGGTCCAATTCTATGACCCACTCTACCATTGCTTCACCTTTCCTGACTACCAGCTTGTCCCCACTTTGGAAGAATATTCCTATCTGATTGGTTTGCCAATACCTGACAGGATACCTTTCAACGACCTTGAACCAACTCCTAAACATCCAACCATCGCAGCAGCCCTCCATCTCAAAACCTCCGAAATAGCCACTAACCTCACCACCAAAGCAGGCTCCCAAGGCCTAACTTCCAAATTCCTCTACCAAAAAGCCTACGCTTTCGCCGAAGCCTCCAGTACCGATGCCTTCGAATCTATCCTTGCCCTACTCATCTATGGCCTCATACTTTTCCCTAATATTGACGATTTTGTCGATATCAACACAATCCAAATCTTCATGTCCGGAAATCCTGTCCCTACCCTACTTGCAGATACCTACCATTCCATTCACCACAGAACTCAAAAGGGATGTGGAGTTATCACTTGCTGTGCGCCTTTGCTCTACAAGTGGTTCACTTTACATCTGCCTCAAACCCACCTCTTCAAAACTAATCCAGAAAAAACCCGATGGCCTCAAAGAATCATGTCCCTCACCCCAGCCGATATCATTTGGTATCAACCAGCCACCGACATTGGAGTAATCATTGACAGTTGTGGAGAGTTCCCCAACGTACCCCTCATCGGTACGCGAGGGGGAATTACTTACAGCCCTGCTCTCGCTAGACGCCAGTTCGGTTACCCCATGAAAGAGAAACCTAACAACCTCTCCCTAACCGGTGAATTCTACCTGAATCATGAAGACCATACAGATATGAGATTAAGATTTGTGCGAGCTTGGCATACTATCCGTAGGGTTGACAGAAACCAGTTAGGAAGGAGGACAGGCTTTGTCCATGGATCTTATACTCAGTGGGTCATCGACAGAGCTTCCAGTTTTGGTTTACCCTACCCTTTGCCCAGATACCTATCCTCAACCGTCCCACCGCCATCCTTACCCATACCCTTCGATAACAAAGAGGAATACAATGAGCAGTTGATTCAAATACGGCTTGAAAGGGACACTTGGAAGAGAAAATACCAGGAACTTGAACGTGAGCATGAAACCTTGAAAGGGAAGTTAGCACAGAAGAATCACGAGCTTTTCATTCAGAACCAACGGATGATCGAGAAGGATGATTTGCTTCAGCAAAAAGATGCTTTGCTCAGCCGGGATTCTAAAAGGAAGCGAAGGTTTACGGATGCATTCTTTGGCGCACATTCAGATTCCGAGGATTCATCTACTCCAGGAGCTTAAGTTGAAGTCTTTAGAGTTTTATGTTTAGATTCCAGTTTCCAAAATCTTGTAATCTGTCAAAAAGAACTATTTTGTAATATCTTCATGCTTAAACGGAATGTTCAAACCATGATGTTTACAATTACTTCAACAAAGTCCTTCGATAAAATATCTTTCTTTTTTACATAAGCATAATCATGCATCATATTGCATTCATAGTTTCTCAAGCCGAGTCTCACGTCTTGTTTTTTCCAAAAGGTCCATCTGCCTAGTCCAAGAAAGTGGCCTGACGTCCTCAGCAGAAACCGACTTACACATACAACACTAGGGCATATCAGAGCAAAAGAATGGAACATTTGGAACAAGAGAATCAGGTACTTCGGGAGGAAATGACATCCATGCGGACCAAGATGGAAGAATTGACAGAGTTGGTAAAGCTGCTGGCAGCCGCACAAGTTCCTCCACCGCCTCCCTCCCCTAGCTCTTCAGCTCAGCCGACAACTGCAACTACTTCGGCTCCGACAGCGCACACCAGTGCTCCACAATACACAATGCCTGACAGATATCCATGGGGCATGCCTTTTAGCTCCGGAGAAGGATTCATCCCTATTCCTGTTGCAACTTCTGCTCCTCAACCCGGTGTTACTTTTCCTCAGGCTACTATGGCCTTTTCAGCTCCAATGATTCATACCACCCCGTACGACAATGAACCGATCTTTCACACGGAAAGTGTAGGGGCCCAGGATCGAATGGATGATTTCCAAGAGAAGTTTGAAGAGTTACAACGGGAAATCAAAGCCCTTCGGGGAAAGGATCTTTTGGGAAAAAATGCCCACGATCTCTGCTTGGTGCCAAATGTCAAGATCCCGCCCAAGTTTAAGGTCCCTGAATTCGAAAAGTATAAGGGGAACACCTGCCCTCAGAGTCACTTGGTGATGTATGCTCGGAAGATGTCCACCCAGACTGATAACCACCAATTGCTCATCCACTACTTTCCAGGATAGTCTAACTGGCGCAGCTTTAAAATGGTACATGAGTTTGGACAGCACCAAGATCCAAACTTTCAATGATTTGGGAGAAGCCTTCGTCCGCCAATACAAGTACAACCTGGACATGGCCCCAGACAGAGATCAACTCCGGGCCATGGCTCAAAAGGACAAGGAGACTTTCAAAGAGTACGCCAAAGATGGAGAGAAATTGCTGCTCAAATCAACCCGCCTTTGGAGGAAAAAGAAATGACCAAGATTTTCCTGAATACTCTTGATTCATTTTATTACGAGCGGATGATTGCGAGTGCACCCAGCGACTTTCACCGAGATGGTAAACATGGGTATGCGCCTGGAGGAAGGAGTCCGGGAAGGACGTCTGATTAAAGAGAGTACCCCCGCCAACAGTGGGAAGAAGTTCGGGAATCACTTTCCAAGAAAGAAGGAACAGGAGGTCAGTATGGTTGCTCACGGGAGACCACAACAAAGATACCCTTCCTACCAACACATTGCTGCCATTTCACCATCCACTAATACTGCCCAAAATTCAAACTACAAACTACAAACTCCACAAAGGCCTTATCAACAACCTCAACTACCTTACCAACAGCCCCATCAACATTATCAACAGCCTCACCAACAACCGTACTACCAACAAACGCCCCGACCTCAAGCCCCCCAACCACTTCATCCACAAAGCCATATGCCAAGAAACCAACAGTTTGACCCAATCCCTATGAAATACGCAGAGTTGCTCCCAGCTTTGCTTGAGAAAAATCTGGTACAGACAAGGCCGCCTCCTCAAATACCCGAAAGGCTACCTAGTTGGTACCGAGCTGACCGCACCTGTGTCTTCCACCAAGGGGCACCAGGCCATGACGTTGAACACTGCTTTGCTTTAAAGAGAGAAGTGCAGAAAGTTGATCCAAGCCAACATCTTGTCCTTCCGAGACCAGAACCCAAATGTTCAGGCTAACCCCTCTACCGAATCATGGACCGTCTGTTAATATGGTACAAGACTGTTGCAAAGATAGTATCATTCTTAATGTCCAACATGTTCAGACCCCACTGGTTCCAATGCATATCAAGATGTGCGAGGTGAATTTGTTTAGTCACGATCATACAGCATGCGAAGTGTGCCTTGTAGACCCAAGAGGATGTCAGAAAGTGCAGGGTGATATACAAGGGTTGATAGACAGAAGGGAGTTGCTCATCTCGAAGAAGGAGAAGGAGGTGTGTGTCATTACACCTGAGTTCAACATCCCAGAACGGGTGGAGATAACATACAACAGTGAAAGGTCAACTACTACTCCTCTGGTGATCTGTTTGCCGGGACCTGTGCCGTATACTTCCCGAAAAGCCATCCCATACAGATACCAGGCCACGATGTTGGAAAATGAGCGAGAGGTACCCTTACCAACTTCTGTCGACAACATTGCAAGTGATAACAAGATATTGAGGAACGGGCGTGTCATCCCAGCAGCGCTCCCGAAGAAAGTAAGTGATCCGGTGATTGAACAACTGCCAGCAATTGGTTCTAGTGGAAGCAAGGAGATGGGCCAGTCTAGTGGGGCCCGTGAAGACTCTGATCAAGACGAACTTTTGAAGTTGATCAAGAAAAGCGAGTACAAAGTGATTGATCAGTTGATGCAAACTCCGTCGAAGATATCTATGATGTCATTATTATTGAATTCTGACGCTCATAGAGATGCCTTGATGAAGGTCTTGGACCAAGCTTTTGTGGATCATGATGTGACGATTGATCAGTTTGGTGGAATAGTGGGTAATATCACTGCATGTAACAACCTGAGTTTCAGTGATGAAGAGCTCCCAGCAGAAGGTAGGAATCACAACCTGGCATTGCATATATCGGTGAACTGCAAGTCTGATGCACTGTCGAATGTACTTGTGGACACCGGTTCGTCTCTGAATGTGATGGCCAAATCAACTCTTGATCAACTTTCCTACAAGGGTACACCCATAAGGAGAAGCGGAGTAATAGTAAAAGCTTTTGATGGTTCGAGGAAGTCGGTGATCGGAGAAGTAGACCTGCCTATAACGATTGGACCACACCAATTTCAGATTACCTTTCAAGTGATGGATATCCAAGCTGCATACAGTTGTTTGTTAGGCCGACCATGGATCCATGAAGCCGGAGCGGTGACGTCTACACTGCATCAAAAGTTGAAGTTCGTAAAGAACGGGAAGCTAATAACTGTAAGCGGTGAAGAAGCCATGTTGATAAGCCACTTGTCAGCCTTTTCCTTTATTGGTGCTGATGAAACTGAAGGGACCCCTTTCCAAGGCCTGACTGTGGAAGATAAGGTGCCCGAGAAGAATGAAGTGTCTTTTCGTACTTGGAAGAGCGCACAGAAAGTTATTCAGGAAGGAACAGGTGAAGGATGGGGAAAAGTTGTACAGTTGCCAGTGAGTAGGAATCATGAAGGACTGGGATTTGCTGTAGGATCATCAAAGAACGGTACTGGGTCAAGCTCTGTTAGTGGCACCTTTTGTAGGGCCGGTTTCATCAATGACTCGCCTGAAGCCAATGCTATCTTAGATGGTTCTGAAGAGATGATACCTACTTTTGTGACACCTGGAGGACTTGTTCGTAATTGGGATGCTGTTGACGTGCCTTTAGTCGTTCACGTGTCAAAGTAATGTGTTTCTTGTTTTTGTTTTTTTCAATAAAATCCTTTCGACTTGCCCGAGCGAAAGTGTAATCATGTAGGGCTATTTTGCTTCAAGTACTTTCACCATTAATGAAGAACTGTTGTTTACTTCCAATTCTTTTTATTGCTCTTTTCTGGAAAATGGTATCACAAAAAACCCAAAAATATTTTTTGTTTTTTTTTAATCGATTTCAGAAGGTCTGCATTTTTCACTCACTCTCTAAAATCAATCATGAATCATATATGCAGACTAAACATCAATGAGCCCGTTGAACACGATAACCCTACGCTCTCTCCCAACTTTGAGTCCCTGTCTACTGAAGCCGAAGAGGAGGAGGACTGAGGAAATTCCACATGAGATTGCCCGGTTACTCGAACATGAGAAGAAAGCCATTCAGCCTCACGAAGAAGCGGTAGAGGTGATCAACTTGGGTTCTGAAGAAGTTAAGAAGGAAATCAAGATCGGGGCTTTGCTTGAAGCAACTGTCAAACAAAGGGTGATAGAACTGCTCAGAGAATATACTGATGTGTTTGCATGGTCATACCAGGATATGCCAGGTTTAGACCCCCGTATTGTGGAGCATCGTTTGCCTTTGAAACCTGAATGCCCACCAATCAAGCAGAAGTTGAGAAGAACTCGTCCCGATATGGCTCTCAAGATCAAAGAAGAGGTGCAAAAGCAAATTGACGCAGGCTTCCTTGTCACATCTGAGTATCCTCAATGGTTGGCCAACATAGTTCCGGTCCCGAAGAAAGATGGTAAGGTCAGAATGTGCGTCGACTACCGAGATCTGAATAGGGCCAGTCCTAAAGATGATTTCCCTTTGCCTCACATCGATGTATTGGTTGATAGCACTGCTAAGTCCAAAGTTTTCTCCTTCATGGATGGTTTCTCCGGTTACAATCAAATCAAAATGGCACCCGAAGACAGAGAAAAGACGTCCTTTATCACGCCTTGGGGCACTTTCTGCTACAAAGTAATGCCTTTTGGTCTGATAAATGCAGGCGCCACCTACCAAAGAGGCATGACCACTCTCGTTCATGACATGATGCACAAAGAGATAGAAGTGTACGTGGATGATATGATTGTTAAGTCAGGCACTGAAGAAGAACATGCTGAGTATTTGCTAAAGATGTTTCAACGGCTGAGAAAGTATCAACTTCGTCTGAATCCCAACAAATGTACATTTGGTGTTAGATCTGGAAAACTCTTGGGGTTCATTGTTAGTCAGAAAGGTATTGAAGTAGACCCCGATAAAGTCAGAGCCATCAGAGAAATGCCTGCTCCAGAAACAGAAAAACAAGTAAGAGGGTTCCTGGGGCGTCTGAACTACATCTCCAGATTCATCTCTCACATGACTGCCACCTGTGGGCCAATATTCAAACTTACTCCGTAAAGACCAGGGGATTGTTTGGACAGAAGACTGCCAGAGAGCCTTTGACAGCATCAAAGAGTATCTACTAGAGCCTCCGATTCTTATCCCTCCGGTCGAAGGAAGACCGCTGATCATGTACTTAACTGTGTTAGAAAGTTCCATGGGTTGTGTGCTCGGACAACAGGATGAAACCGGAAGGAAGGAGCATGCTATTTATTACCTGAGCAAGAAGTTTACAGATTGTGAGTCTCGATACTCCCTACTTGAGAAGACTTGTTGTGCACTAGCCTGGGCAGCCAAACGCCTTCGCCATTACATGATTAACCACACCACTTGGTTGATATCCAAAATGGATCCAATCAAGTACATCTTTGAGAAGCCGGCCTTAACAGGAAGAATTGCTCGTTGGCAGATGTTATTGTCCGAGTATGATATTGAACACCGCACCCAGAAAGCAATCAAAGGCAGTGTCCTGGCCGATCATTTGGCGCACCAACCGGTTGAAGATTACCAACCTATCAAGTTTGACTTTCCCGATGAAGAGATTATGTATTTGAAGATGAAAGATTGTGATGAACCATTGCTTGGAGAGGGTCCAGATCCCGAGTCCAGATGGGGTTTGATATTCGATGGGGCCGTGAATGTCTACGGTAATGGAATTGGGGCAGTTATTATCACTCCTGAAGGTAATCATCTCCCTTTCGCTGCAAGGTTACAGTTTGATTGCACGAACAATATGGCAGAGTATGAAGCATGTATCCTGGGCATCGAAGAAGCCATCGACTTGAGAATCAAGAACCTTGATATCTACGGGGATTCAGCACTTGTTATCAATCAGATCAAAGGAGAATGGGAAACTCGCCACCCCGGCTTGATTCCTTACAAAGATTATGCAAGGCGTTTGTTAACCTTCTTCAACAAGGTTGAACTGCACCACATTCCTCGTGATGAGAACCAGATGGCAGATGCCTTAGCAACCTTGTCTTCCATGTATGAAGTAAGCCATCAGAATGACCTGCCAACGGTCAGAATCCAACGTCTTGAAAGGCCTGCACATGTGTTTTCAGTTGAAGAGGTCATTGACGATAAGCCGTGGTTTCATGATATTAAGTGTTTCCTCCAGAGTCAAGAATACCCACCTGGAGCCTCCAGTAAAGACAAGAAGACTTTGAGGAGATTGTCTGGTAATTTCTTTTTGAATGGAGATATTTTGTACAAGAGGAACTTCGACATGGTATTACTCAGATGTGTAGACGAACGTGAAGCAGAGAGGTTGATGAGTGAGATACATGAGGGCTCCTTCGGAACTCACTCCAATGGGCATGCAATGGCTAAAAAGTTGTTGAGAGCGGGTTACTACTGGATGACGATGGAATCTGACTGTTATAAACATGCCAGGAAATGTCACAGGTGTCAGATTTATGCCGATAAGATTCATGTTCCCCCAACTACCCTCAGTGTCCTTTCCTCTCCGTGGCCTTTCTCTATGTGGGGCATTGATATGATTGGAAGGATCGAACCAAAGGCTTCAAACGGACATCGGTTCATTCTAGTGGCCATTGATTACTTCACCAAATGGGTCGAAGCGGCATCTTATGCCAATGTGACCAAGCAAGTTGTAGTCCGTTTCATCAAGAACCATATCATCTGTCGTTACGGTGTGCCTAATAGAATCATCACGGATAATGGAACAAATTTGAACAACAAGATGATGAAGGAGTTGTGCAGAGAGTTCAAGATCGAGCATCATAATTCTTCTCCTTACAGACCTCAGATGAATGGTGCTGTCGAAGCCGCAAATAAAAACATCAAGAAGATTGTCCAGAAAATGGTAATCACTTACAAAGACTGGCATGAGATGTTACCATTCGCTCTGCATGGGTACCGTACCTCGGTACGCACTTCAACAGGGGCAACCCCTTTCTCTTTAGTCTACGGCATGGAAGCAGTGCTCCCTGTAGAGGTCGAAATCCCGTCGATGAGAGTTCTGATGGAAGCCAAATTGTCTGAGGCTGAATGGTGTCAGAGTAGGTATGATCAGCTGAACTTGATTGAAGAAAAACGCTTGGCTGCTTTGTGTCATGGTCAACTATATCAAAAGAGGATGAAACAAGCATTTGACAAGAAGGTTCGTCCCCCGCGAATTTCAAGAAGGAGATCTTGTGCTCAAAAAGATTTTATCTTTCCAACCGGACGCCAGGGGGAAATGGGCGCCTAACTATGAAGGCCCATATGTCGTCAAGAGAGCTTTCTCTGGTGGTGCAATGACTCTTACGACTATGGATGGTGATGAGCTTCCCCGTCCTGTGAACGCCGATGCAGTCAAGAAATACTTTGTCTAAAAATAAAAGAACAGCTCGGTAAGTCGAAAACCCGTAAGGGCGGCTTAGGCAAAAATGAGCGTCTCGGTGGACTGAAAACCTGAAAGGGCGGTCCAGGCAAAAATTAGGGGCACACAAAAAAGAATATATTCCCGGTGGACTGAAAACCCGAAAGGGCGGTCCACGCAAAAGTTAGGGATTCAAAAAGGAAAAAAACAAAAGAAAAGCATGACCACATAGACACCATTTCTTCTGCCAGGTCTTTGGATTAGCATGATTCCCCCAGGAAGTAGCTACTCCCCACCGGTTGTTGCATACATCGGGCTTTACCCCGTCAATGTCTTGATATGCCCCCAATGGCATCATCCCCAATGAAGATTGCTGAGTGTTGGTACTGCGTCGTCGGTCCACTTTCCATCTCACCTGTCCAGTCTTGTCTCATCAAGTTCGTCAGTCATACCATCATATAAGTCAATCCTCCATACAGTCGTACAAGTCGTATTGTCTTACATACATTCATACATTCATGCATATACACTTTCTTGCATACACAACATGCACATAACATCATTCAATACATGGTTGCATTAACCACCCTGAGTCTTGCTTTTCACATCAATCAATCATGAACAATTTCTAACTCTCTTTGTCCCCAAGTGTCATCCCCAGTGTGTCTGGTCCAAAGATGTCACCCTCTTTTCGCCAAGTGACAGTTCTTTAATGAACAGCTTGTGCGTACCTTCTACTATCATGTCGTCAGTGGCAAGTTCGGCTACATCCCGAGCAGCTGGCATTTTATCATCTATCATGTCGTCAGTGGCAAGTTCGGCTACATCCCGAGCAGCTGGCATTTTATCTTCTATCATGTCGTCAGTGGCAAGTTCGGCTACATCCCGAGCAGCTGGCATTTTATCTTCTATCATGTCGTCAGTGGCAAGTTCGGCTACATCCCGAGCAGCTGGCATTTTATCTTCTATCATGTCGTCAGTGGCAAGTTCGGCTACATCCCGAGCAGCTGGCATTTTATCATCTATCATGTCGTCAGTGGCAAGTTCGGCTACATCCCGAGCAGCTGGCATTTTATCTTCTATCATGTCGTCAGTGGCAAGTTCGGCTACATCCCGAGCAGCTGGCATTTTATCATCTATCATGTCGTCAGTGGCAAGTTCGGCTACATCCCGAGCAGCTGGCATTTTATCATCTATCATGTCGTCAGTGGCAAGTTCGGCTACATCCCGAGCAGCTGGCATTTTATCATCTATCCTGTCGTCAGTGGCAAGTTCGGCTACATCCCGAGCAGCTGGCATTTTACCATCTATCCTGTCGTCAGTGGCAAGTTCGGCTACATCCCGAGCAGCTGACATTTTATCTCTTATCATGTCGTCAGTGGCAAGTTCGGCTACATCCCGAACAGCTGACATTCGCCTTTGTTTCTCGTCGTCAGTAACATATTACTTTTGTTTCCGTCTTCACCTCAAGTGGCAAGCTCTACAAACGGGCAGCTTGTGGTCGGTGTCGTTCCCATATTATACTTCCTTTTTCAGCTATCAATACGAGGGTTGATCTCTTCCCCAGTGGAACTATATTATCCCCCAGTGGAGTCAGATCCCTTGCTTTAACAAACTCGGGTATCCTTTTGTTTCGTCTTATCCCCCAGTCAGGTCATCTTCGCCGTCTTGCATTCACCTTTGCATCACGAGCATTTCACATTTTTTGTTAGGTCCAAAATTGGCGTACTCTGTATTTAAGTCCCTTCGACCCGCCGAATCAAAGATTTTCTCTTCGAATCTCCGGGCGAAGAGACTTAAATAGGGGCATCTGTCATACCCCAATTTTTGACCTAAATTTTCTTTTTTATTCGTCTTTTTAGGTCGGGTTTTGTTCGTCGTTTCAGACAAAATTTTGACAGGGAGGTATTTTAAAATACCTCATTTTTTTTTTTGGTTCCGAAGGCGACAGTCTTTTATTATTATTATTTTTTTTTCATTATTTATTTTTGTTAATTTTTATTTTTATTTTATTTTTTTATTTATTTCCTTTTTCATTTTATTATCCTTTTTTTTTATTTTATCTTTATTATTTTCTTTTTATTTTATTTTTATTTTCGTTTTTCTTATATACACATTTTTTTAATTTAATTTATTTAGAGTTGACATTGACTTATTGTTTTAATGAGTCAGTGTCAATTAATCCTTGCCTTGTTTAGGTTTGGTTGACTGATCAAATTTATGAGTTGTTAATGGCTTTCAAAGGAATTAAACTGGCTTGGCATAATAAAAAAGGGGGAGCTAATTACGAATAGAAGGAAACGGATCAGAGAAGAACACTACTCAGAAAAAGCCAATTCCATCACCAGAAAAATCAATCAGAACCAACAAAACACTTCAAACACCATTCGGCCATCATCAACCCAGCCATCTCACACACCACACATACTACACGGCTTAACACCACTTAACATCTTTACCCCCAAATCCGAATCATCACAACAACCTCCACCACAACTCACGGCCAGAATAAACAACATCACAACCACACACAAAAAACCACTCAATCCACCACCGCCCCTTCACCCTCACCACACCTAATACGGCCACAAAACAATCACTCACGCCTCCTCCCTAAATCAAACTCGTCCTCTCCCAACCTCCCTAACCCACCTCACTCACGCTCCTCCCAACAATCAACCCACAACAACCGCAACTCATCTTCCCTCAAAAAGTCATAACCCGTACGGCCGTACTACCCTCAAACCCTCCCACAACTCACACCCCCATTCCTCCTCTCCCCCCCATACCAGAACCGTTCGGCCAACCCAAAACACACACCCAAACTGAAACCTAACCACCCTCACGCACGTTTTCCTCCCCCTCACGGCCAAAACCCCCAAATTCGAACCAGGTCTGAATCAAAAAAACAGAGGTAAAGGTTTCTTTTAGATTTAGGTTTTTTTCTGATTTTGTGGTAAAAAAGTAGCAATCGCATAAGAGAGAAGAGGAGAGAGTTTAGAGGAAATTGAGAGGAAAAGAGGAGAGAAACAAAGGGAAGAAAGAGAAAGAGAAGAGTAAAATGTTTTGTTGTTTTCTGAAAACAGATTTTAAAAGCCTCTAACCCAAGCCAGGCCCATCATGCGGTCCAGTTCTCTGATTCCATTCTGCTACTGCTTTGCTTCTCATACCCCCATTTTTGCTTACTGCACCCCCCCTTTCCCTTTTATTTTTTTTTTTAGTTTTCTTATCGTTCTTGCATATTATCTTGTTAATTTTTTTAGGTATTTTCATGCATATTATTCCATTGAATTTATCTTATAATCATCATGCATTTTTATTTTTTTGTTTTCCTTTTATTTTCATGCATATTTCATCTTATTTTTACTTTTAGCACATTTACTTATCTTAGTGCATTTGCAATTCTCTTCTAGTTATTGTTTTGTCATTTTTTTTATTTTGATTAGAATGTATTTAGGATCAATGTAAATATTAATGAGAATTTGCACCGACACTCACATTTATTTATTCTGCTTTATGTCTTTATTTATTTTTATTTATTCCGCTTTACAAAAAAGAAAAAATACAAAAATATTAGGTTAGTTTATTCTCAAAGGGTTTCGTGGTGATCCAACGTCACCACGAAATTTCCTCGCCTTTAACTTTTATTACGTTTAGTCTTAGTTAATTAAAAACAAAAAAACCAAAAACATTCAAATAATCAAAATCAAAAAATCTTTTCTTAATAAACCTTGATTTTCAATCAAGTGTCCGTTTTTTCTCTTTTATTTTCTTTAAAAAATCATTAATCCATTTTAATTACACTTTAACCATTTTCAAAATAAAAAACACAAACCAATCCCATTTTGCCACTTGGCTTTTATTTTTAAAAACCTTTTTTTAAAAAACTAATAAAAAACACCAAACAAATCAAACGTTATTTTTACCCCGAACTACGAGGTTTTGATCCCTCACGGGTACGTAGGCAAAGGACCTTGTCCTTCCAAATCATAAAAAATAAAAAAAACATTTTCTTTCTCACTACTCTAATTCCTTCTTTTAAAAAAAAATAATAAGCAAGTTATAGCCAAAATAAATAAATAAAATCAAGAGGTTCTCGTAGAGTACTACGAATGTTTAGGGTGCTAACACCTTCCCTAAACGTAACTAACCCCCGAACCCTAATCTTTAAAAATGTGGTAATTTAGAACTTTTTTCCACTTTTCATTTAAAAAATTAAAAGTTCAGTCGTGAATTAAAATTAGCGAGTCAACGCTAATCAATAGCTTGATCTCCGAAAATCACCGCGACAGGGGCGATTTCTTCCACCGGGGATGAAAACTCTACTAGGAAATCGGCCAAAACCTGCGACTTTATGCTACCTCTTAGAAGATACTGGATGTCGTATTCAGATAATTCTACCGCCCAGGACACCATTCTTCCTGCGAGGTCTGGCTTCCCAAGTACCTGCTAAATGGGGTAATTGGATTTGACAACCACTCTGTGTCCTTGGAAGTATGGGCGCACTTTTCTCGCCGTTGCCACTACTGCTAGAGCGAGGCGCTCTATTTTCTGGTATCTCAGTTCTGCTCCCTTGAATACTTTGCTCACAAAATAAACTGGCTTTTCACCCTCGTCAGAATCTTGCATGAGGACAGAACTCATGGCGTTCTCTGATATAGACAGGTATAGGAAAAGAACGGTGCCTGCATCTGGACGATGTAAAACTGGCGGGCTGGAGAGAAATGTCTTTATCTTTGTGAAAGCCTCCTCGCATTCTTCGGTCCATTGAAAGAGTTCCTTCTTCTTGATTGAGGCAAAGAATGAAAAGGCTTTCTCGCCGGCACAAGATAAGACCCTGGAAAGCGTCGTGAGCCTTCCTGTCAGCTGCTGCACTTCTTTGATATTAGAGGGGATTCTCATGTTGATTATCGCTTGACACTTGTTAGGGTTTGCTTCGATACCGCGCCTGGTCAGCATAAAACCCAAGAACTTTCCGGCGTGAACCCCGAAAGAGCATTGGGCTGGGTTGAGGCGCATGTTGTATGCTTGGACTTGATCGAAGATCTCTTCCAGGTCCTTTGAATGGCTTTTATTCTGCTTTTTCTTTACCACCAAGTCGTCGATATAGACTTCCAAGTTTTTTCCGATTTGCTCTGTGAAAGCGGTGTCCATCAATCTTTGAAAAGTAGCGTCGGCATTCTTTAAACCGAAAGGCATGACTTCGTAGTGATAGTTTTGGTGGTTGGTCATGAAAGCAGTTTTTGGGGCGTCGAGGGGATCCATCTTTATTTGGTTGTAACCGGATTATGCCTCCATGAAACTTAGGGTTTGATATCCTAAGGCGTTGTCAATCAGGTGGTCGATATTTGGGAGGGGGTAGGGGTCCTTTGGGCAGGTGGTGTTTAAATCAGTGTAATCGACGCACATGCGCCATTTTTCGTTAGATTTTTTCACTAGGACGACGTTGGCCAGCCATGTAGGATATTTGATCTCACTTATGAAACGGGCATCTCTTAGTTGTGCGACTTCTTTATCTACTGATTTCCTCCTCTCCTTGCCTAACTTCCTTTTGCGCTGAGCAACCGGTTTCACCCCTAGGTGTAGGACGAGGTGATGGCATACGATGGCGGGGTTTATGCCTGGCATATCTGATCGTTGCCAGGCGAACAAGTCTAAGTTTTTTCTCAAAAGATCTATCAGACTTTGCTCCTCGGCGGGATTTAGAGAAGTCCCCACCTTGGTTGTTTGATGTGGTTCTGGGCCTATTGTGACTTCTTTCAGGTCTTTTGTAGGTTCAAGGCATTCGTTCTAGAACTCTTCCCTCGGGTCTAAGTCAATTGCGTTTACTTGGTGAGCCTTACTGCTGTTGGCTCCCTTTCCTTTCATGGTCGCTTGCAAGGCTTCGTTATGGTTGCGAAGCTGCTGGATCTGTTGTTGTAAGGTTTCTAAGGCTGCTGGGTCCGTCATTAACGGTGGTGATGACGGTTATTTGAGTCGGTTATGAAGACTAAAATTGGTGGTTGTAGATTAGCGATTAGGGATCGCGGATATCAGGGAGAGGATCGGTTTTTGAACAAAGAACAGGTTTTTGAAGGTTGAACATTTGATTAGAGTTAGGGATAGATTTAGGGTTGAATCGCGGTGGATTCGGAAGTTCTAGGGTTGCTCCTGAGAAACACGGTGGATTCACGGCGTTCTGGTGATTTTCAGAGGCCGTGGATCGACTGCCTTTCTTTCAGAGATGGTGGCTAGGTTAGTTTTACCGTAGCCCCATGGTGGGCGCCAACTGTACTGGCTGTGAGTACAATGTATGAAAACTAGGTTTCAGAGTCTGTTTAGGTCATGTCTTGGGAATGATCTCAAGGTTACTATTTGTAGCCTCGACTTGGGCCTATCCGGCCATGGTTTTGGGCCCAAATCGTAAAGGACCAAAACCATGACTAGGGCGCCCTCGTAAGCTGCTGAGGGCGCCCCCAGAGGGTGCCCTTTAGGGAGGTCACCTAGGGTTATTTATGACTGTCAAGTGGGCCTTGCGCCCTCCTGGAGGGCGCCCAGCCTTACTCCAAGGGTTCAAACCCTTGTCTTTAGGATCTCAAGGCCTAAATGGTGAGATCTATGGTCCAATACCCAAAACGTCTCCATTTCACTTCATTTGTAACGTTCGTTTTTAATTAATTAACCTATAAGTCTCACTAAACTTATGTCCACATTAATCAATCATGAGCATCTTCATTACACTCTTACTAATCAAGTTTAAAGGTTTGGGAACCATTTAGGGTCATTTGATACCTCAAAAAGTCATAAAAATAGGGTTTCAGAACTCAGGAAGTTTGGCACGGTCGTGCCTAACCTGGCAGCAAGATCATGCATGGCCCTGCCATGTAGGCGCATGGTCGTGTGCCCTATGCAGGTCAGGGACGACTGGTTTTTCGTTCTGTTTTTCACAAAAATACCGTTTTTCAATATCGTTTTCTATCTAATTTTCGCACCAAATTTTTCCCAACACCTTAAACAAGATACACCATATCACCTACTACTTAACATGGCTTAAAACAACTTAATCTTAAGCACTTAAACTTAACTTAATCGGATTAAATCAAAGTTCGTTTCAAAAACCCGTTTTCTCCCCAAAACAACTTAAAATCCGAAACAGAACTTTACAGCAACAATTCCAACTTTCTAATCATATCAACATATTCATAATCACTTAATTAACAACTTGAATCAACTTAAAACTGATTATATCAACAATTCACTCAAATTCACCAACTTAAGCAATTTTCACATAAACAACAACAACCACAATTCCAACTTAACTCAAACAACATAACTTAATGATCATACTCATAATCAACTCAATTAAGCATAATCAACACCAATTATCATGTTTCTCATCAATTTCACCAAATTTCACAAAGTTCACAAGTAACATTATCAACCATGAGTTTTGATGAAATAAAAGCATGAAATCAACAACTTAACTTATACTTAATTCAATCATCAACAACGAGCACGAAAATCAACACAATTAATCATAATTCATGAAAATAAGTTATAAGGTAAAAGCTCCCAAATACCCAATTACTTCGTAAACCCATATGTTAATCATAATCTCCATCTTACCTTAATTTCTTCATTTCTCTTGCTACTTCTAGTGCAATCCCCTCATTCCTCTTTGATTCTCTAGCTTTCCTTTTCACCAAGCCTCCTGTCTCTATCCATCTCTCTCTCTCTCTATCTATCTATCTATCTATCTATCTATCTATCTATCTATCTATCTATCTATCTATCTATCTCTCTCTCTCTCTCTCTCTCTCTCTCTCTCTCTCTCTCTCTCTCTCTCTCTCTCTCTCTCTCTCTCTCTTCTCTCTCTCTCTCTCTCTCTCTCCTCTCTCTCTCTCTCTCTCTCTCTTGCCTCTCAAAAGTTTTGTGAGATAATGTTAACTTAATTCACCACCACTCACTACTAATGTATTTATAATAAGGTTTTAGGGTTACTCCCACTAATGGGCTTAGTCACAATTGTCTCACAATTATTTTCTCTACATTTTTACTTCACTTAAACCCCTCATACTACTTATACACCACTATTCTCTAAAATTCAAATTTCAAACTTCTAACATATTACAAAAATGTCACTACCTCTCAAATGACCAAAATACCCTTAATCATCCAAAATTCAATAAATCACCAAAATGAACAATTAAACACACATAAACAATTAAATAAATAAATACTAAAAATCGGACTGTTACACACTCGACCGGAGTTAACGAACGACGACGTGAGGACCATGTTCTCAATATTTTCTCAGCACAACATGATCCCCATCGAGATGGATGCTACGTTGCTAAGGTCGTCTGAAGATATTCTCAAGAGTTTGATTCGGCCGGATGAAGATGTTTAGGTAGTAATTATTATGTTGTGTCATTATTTTGTTGGATTTTAGTTTAATTTTTGTTAGTTTTCTGAAGATGTTGGCATTAAAGTGTCTTATACTTAGCATAAAGGTTTGCAATTCTCTTTGGAAACTCAAAAGAATGAAGAGAGCACAACATGTATTCTGCCGAATCAACTATATAGGTTCTCACATCGAATTATTTCGTATAGGATGAGTGCCACAAAAGGGAATGTAGTTCTAAGATGTTGTTTTATGCTTGATCATGCTCCTCTGTCAATTGAAACTTGTCAGTTGGCAGGGCAATAAGATTAAGTTCAAAAGGATATCTTGGGATGCATTCCTTTCTCTGACAACTCATCCTATATGAAGGGATTCGATGTGATAACTTATATAGTTGATTCGGTAGAATACATGTGTTGTGTTCTCTTCATTTTTTGAGTTTTCAAAGAGACTTGCAAATTTTTACACTAAGTATAAGACACTTCAATGCCAACATTTTCGACAAACTTTCTAGAATTTAATTTTAATCCAACATCATGATGATACAACATATTTAGGGAGAATGTAATGTAATATTTCGTTTATTTGAACGAAGATGAAATTATAACTAAATAAATTTGTCTTATTCTATTAATTTTGGAATTTATTACGCGTACTTGTGTATTTTCATTCATCCATTCCTCCATTCATCCATTCATTATTCCATTTTCATTCATTTTTCATCCATTCAAACAATAATTCAATCATTCATTCATTCA
The DNA here is from genome assembly GCA_018208015.1 of Medicago ruthenica. Lineage (NCBI taxonomy): Eukaryota > Viridiplantae > Streptophyta > Magnoliopsida > Fabales > Fabaceae > Medicago > Medicago ruthenica. The sequence continues at coordinate 81,084,515 of CM031374.1, forward strand.
AAGTTAAAATACGCAAATTCAATCAAAGTTACAATACGCAAAAATTAAACAAAAAATGTACCAAAATGTCATAATAATGCGCAAAGGCGTGAGTGTAAATATAATACAAGAATGTCATAAAAATATAACTAAAAATATACAAATATACAAACGTCACAAGACCCTAATCCTCTGGACTATGGTTCCTAGTCCTCATCCGAGGAACCCCTGCTCCTGCAAGATGAGATACTTCGACTGGATGCCTTGCAACACACCGGTAAAGTACGCATGATGTTCAGGATACTCCAATGTTGGCTCCACTCTGCGTCTGATGTTCTCAATGATCTGCAGTGGGTCGGGAACCTGTCTGAAATACTACTGCTCAACAATAACCTCCTCGTAAGGAGGGTCAGGAGGGGCATCCTCTACAACGATAGGAGGGGCGCCAACTAAATTAAGTGTCTTAATTAAATTATGTAACAACCCGATTTTTCGTATTTTATTTATTTAATTATTTTACGTGTGTTTAATTGTTTATTTTGTTGATTTATTGAATTTTGGGAGTTGAGGGGTATTTTAGTAATTTTGGGCGAGTGCCATAATTGTAATATGTGAGAAATTCAAAATTTGAATATAGTGGTGTATAAGTAATTTAGAGGGGGTGTGAGCTTAGTAAAAGTGTTGTGTTATTTTTAGTGTCATGAGAATTGACTAAGCCCATTAAGGTGAGTTAACCTAACCCATTAATATTTAGAAATTGATTTTCCCACTTCATACAAAGCTAAAAAAAACACCAGTATTTTACGTTTTTAACCCCAGCGGCAGTTAACTGCCGAAGGGAAGGACGCGGCGGCAGTTAGCTGCCAATGGAATCCGGCGGCAGTTAACTGCCGATGGGAAGGAAACCAGCGGCAGTTAGCTGATGTTGCCATGTTTGCCTATATTTTCTAAAACTTCACATTTTTTCATCTTAATGTGAACAAAAACGAATAAATGAGTGAACAAAAAAGATAAAATGACATGCGATTAAAGTGAAAATGCTAAAAAAAAGACAGCTAATTTTTTAACTTAAAAACTGTTTTTAATTTTTTTAAAAACAAATTTAATTTTAACAAAAACTAATTCTAACATAGTTTTAATTTTTTTAAAAAACAGATTTTAAAAAATCATTTTTTTAAAAACAGATTTAATTTAAAAAAAAAAACTAATTCTAACAATTTAAAGAAAAACTGATTTTAAAAAATAAGTTTTTATAAATTGTTAGAATTAGTTTTTGTTAAAATTAAATCTGAGTTTTTCAGTTAAAAAATTAGCTGTCTTTTTTTGTTAGCTTTTTAACTTTAATCGCTTATCATTTTATCGTTTTTATTCACTCATTTTCTCGTTTTTGTTCACATAAAGATAAAAAAAATGTGAAGTTTTGGAAAATATAGGCAAAACATGACAACGGCAGCTAACTGTCGTTGGTTTCCTTCCCATCGGCAGTTGACTGCCGGGCAGTTACCTGCCGATGGGAAGGATCCGGCGGCAGTTAACTACCGATGGGGTTAAAAACGTAAAATACTGGTGTTTCTTAGCTTTCCATGAAGTGGGAAAAGCAACTTTCTAATATTTAAGAGAATTGTGTAGTGATATTTTCATTAGGTCTTCACAATTAACACAAAACTAGAGAGAGGTAGAGAGAGAAAACAAGAGAGAAACTTGGAGAAGAGAAAGAAGAGGAATCTAGAAGAATTAAGGGGAGATTGTTGATTTCAAGTGGGTTAGCAAGAGAAGTGAAGAAACTAAGGTAAGAGGGAAGATTATCTTTATTAATTAGTTTTAATAAGCTTGGGGTATGTTTGGGAATTGTAGCTTATGATTAATTGTTGTTGAATTGTTGTGATTTTCGTGCTCATCTTATTTGATTATCTTAAGCATGTCAAAACTTGATAATTTCATGCTTTCTTCATCTTAAACTTCATTTTTCATTATGTTAAGTTGATACCTTGGTGAATTTTGATGTTTGTGATGATTAATATGATGATCAAGTGTTGTTTGGTGATTCTATAATTGATTATGAGTATGTGTATGTAATTTGTTTGAGAAATCATGAAGTTATGTGGGATGAGTTGTGAATTAAGTGATTTTGTGAAAAATGCTAATTTGACTGAATCTTCTTAATTTGTTGTTGTTAATGTGTTAATGTTAAGTTTATGATTGTGAGCAAGAAACTATGATTATTAAGTGGTTTGTTGTGAAATAAGCTGTTGTTGTTGGTGGTGGTGTTTTGATGAAAATGACTTAATTAAGTGAAAAATGAATAAGCTGTTGATAAACTGAGAAAGTTGTTGTTGGAAGAGTTATAGTAGCTGTGTGTAGTGATGTCAAACATGTTGGAATGAAGTTATTTAAGTTGGGTATGTTTGTTTGTTAAACTTGGGTGAAAATGGGGTTTTGAGACGAACTTTGAAAACTTACCGGAAAATCTTTGGAATTGATGTTTCCTTGAGTACCCATTGTTCAATTTAAGAATATTGATCATGGGTATAGCTTGTAAAATGATTTGGATGTGTCGGGATTGAATTAAGTGATTTAAAAGTGATTTCTGGGTGAAAAACGTGTTTTAAAAACTAATTTATGGTGGCTGACTCTGTTATTATTCTGCCACGATGAGAGCCCAGAATTTGGTGTTTTGCACTGGAAATATCGTGCCACGAGGGGATGCCATCGTGCCACGATATAGGCCAGGTCAGAAACCCAAATTCCGCTTTAATTTGGCCTTTTTACCATTTTCTGTTGTGAACTGGGTTTTGGTGTAAACATGAAAGTTGTAGACGTGGATATTAGCTTTCATATGACTTTGGTTTGACTTCATTTAGATTTCTAGAACTTGATTCATGAGTGATTTACTACACATAGGTCATGACGCATGTTTCGTGAGAACTTCCGCATACTTTTTCCCATGAACCATGAAGCATCCTTATAATTAATAATGATTCTAAAGGAGCTTTTAGAGCTAATAAATGAGTATGTATTGACGGTGATATTTAAATTGATAATCATGATGATGTTGATAATGATGTTTATGATGTTATTAATGATGTTATTGATGATGTTTGAGTAGATGATGATGATACATGTTGTGTATTAAGTGACGATGTTTGAATACTTGACTTGATGTGTGGTCTTAGTGATTTGATAATGCGTTAAGTGGAGTTTTGGTGATGATACGTTATATGACGGAGAGAATCGTAAATAACTGATGAGTATGTTTGGTGAGCATTGTCGAGTCTCTATGTGGGCCCATGCATTCATAATTCAGTCCGGAGATGGCATGATGATTTCAGGGCGGGGTTTAAGACTCGAGGATTTCATCGGAGATTGTATGGTGAATTCATTGTGGGGTTTTAGATCTCAACGAATTTCATCGGTGGCGGTACCGTAAAACATATAGAGTTGTCTAGGAGCATTACATAAGTTGAGTCTTATGTATTAATGTGTTGATGAGAATTTGTGCATCTAAGTGGTAATTGTGCATTGAAAATGTGATGTGATGAATTGTTAATTGTTTACCGATGATGGTATGAATTGGATGTCCATAAATGATGAGTGATATGATGGAGTAGTTAGACTTGTATGAGAATATGATTATGAGTTACATGTTCTTGAATTTCTGATAATCCAATTTATGTTTGAATAATGTGATGATATGAATGTTGTTTGAACTACACTTGTTTATTATTTCTTGTGGATGTAGATTTGCAGGATTGAGTACTTCGCTTTTGGTGAGTCGTGATGGGCTGTGGCTTTACGCCTAACTCATGTTTTTTTGCTTTGCTTGGAGACGTCTAGAGTTAGGATGCTCTGATTAGGATGTCGTTTGGGATTTTATTTTTCGTAATCTTTTGGATTTATTTTGAGTGATCTTTATGATTCAAATACTTATGTATTTATTTTGAGATATTTTGAGATGACCCGAGATGATTATATGTATGTTGAGATATTCCGCTGCTATATGTTTATTTTTATTGATGAGATTATCATGTTATATGTTTAATATGAGTTTTATGAAGAAATGTAAGGTTTTGATTGCATGTTAGATGTTTATTTATCGTTGATTAAGTCTCGGGGATCGGGTCCTTATAAATTACGCCCGCGAATTAATTATGTGCGCCAATTAAATTAAGCGCATTAATTTAATTACACCCGCCAATTAAATTAAGCGCGTTAATTTAACTACGTGCGCCAATTAAATTAAGTGCATTAATTAAATTACACGCGTTAATTTAATTGACTCGTGTCATTAACATATTTTAACATAAAAAATAAATCGTAAAGCTGACATGCCACTAAATAAAATAAATTGTAATTGACGCGTAATAAAATAAAATTAAACAATTATACTTACTTGAGCATCGCTCCAAAGCTTGTTGGAACAAAATGTGAACAACTCTCTTTTGAATAGAGGGAGATTGTTGGAACAATATGTATGAACAACTCTCATTGAGGTTTTGATGATAACAATGTGTTAAAAAGAAAATTGGTATTGCTAATGCCTTGTTCTAGTGTGCAGAACCATGTCCTTAATGATTGGTATGTGATAATGGTTATGGAAGAACAAGCTTAGAGCAAGAAAGAAAGCATTGAAGCCTTTGTTGCAAGTCTAAAGCAAAACTGAGTCTGAAGGTCAACGTTGGTCAACGTCTGAAGGCTGAGTCTGAAGGTCAACAAAAGTCAACGTCTGAAGAAGTGCGTCTGATGAACAGTGTTTCTGAAGGTCAACAAAAGTCAATGTCTGAAGAAGTGTGTCTGATGAACAGTGCGTCTGATGAACAGTGCTTTTGAAGTCTGAGTCTAAGACCTGCTTCTGAAGTGAGCTTCTGAAGTACTGTTCCTGAAGAAACTTCTGAAGTCTGAGTTCTTTAAGGAAAAGCATCTGTCACAGTCAGCATTTAATGCCTGCAATGTCAGAACAACTAATTGGAATTGTTGCCTCCTTCTCAGAAACATTCTCCAGCTTTTAAGGGAAAGATTCAAACTTTGTGTGCTCTGTTTTCACGCACACAAACTCAGCTGACCTAGCCTCTCTTGCAACGGCTCTTTGCTGAATTTCTGGGCAATCTCAACAGCTCTTTTATTATCTATAAAAGGGTGATGATTTGAAGAGAAAATGCCAAGACTTTGTACAGAAAAACAACCTGCAACCTAAACTACAAACTTGCTCTGTTCTACGTTTTCTGTCACAAATTAACTTAAGAATTCTTACAATTGTTTATCTTAGAATTTCTTAAGTGTTAGAGTCTCAATTGAGTTGTATTAAGTGAACACCTCTGATATTTGATCAAGTGTTCAATTCAAACTTCTTTCTTTGTAAACCAGTTTGAACCAAAGTCTTAGCCTGCATGCTAAGCAACCAGAAGTCTCATTACTTAGTGTTCTGAGCAATTAGAGTCTCATTACTTTGTGTTCTGAGCAGGGAAGTCTCATTACATTGTGTTCTGAGCATTGGAAGTCTCTTGACTTAGTGTCTTGAGCAGGGAAGTCTCATTACTGTGTGTTCTGAGCATTAGAAGTCTCTTACTAGGTGTTTGAGCAACTGGAAGTCTCTTCCTTTGTGGTTGAGCAATTGTAATCAGTTTGATTATAGTTCAAATCTCTTGTTAGTAACAAGGTGACTAGACTACTTCCAACTTGTGGAAGGAACTAGTATAAAAATATTGTGTGTCTCTCTTTCCTTCTCTCTTTACATTTGAATCAGCTGCTTAATTAACTCTGAAAAAGGTTCAAAATTGATCTATATCAGATTCTGAACTTAACCAAGTTTTGAGAAGAAAAGAAATTTAAGTTTTTGAGTCCACACAATTCAACCCCCCCTTCTTATGTGTTTTTCTCACCTTCAGTTGGTATCAGAGCTCCGGTTCTGATATTCAATCACTTAACAGTGAGTCAGTATTGATCCTGAGAAAAACATGTCTTCTGGTGGTTATGGTGAATCTACATCCAGAAGTGGTGGTGGTGCTTCTGTATCATATGACTATGATACAGAAAACAGGCAATCTTATTCACACCATAAACCTCCTGTATTTACTGGTGATTCTGAAGAGTTTTCTTGGTGGAAAAGCAGGATGTACAGTCACATTATTGGTGTTGATGACACTCTATGGGATATCATTGAAGATGGTATCACTATTCCTGTTAATGAAGATGGTGTAGCAACTGACAGAAAGACACTCTCAGATGCTGAAAGAATGATTTATAAAAAGCATAGAAGAGTAAGAGATATCATTGTGAACTCTCTACCTCACAATGAGTATCTAAAGCTGAATGATAAGTCAACTGCAAAGGCCATCTTCAATTCTCTGTGTTCTACATATGAGGGAAACAAGGAAGATGAAGAAGAAGAAGGCAATTTGGCTTTAGTTGCAACAGTATCTTCAGATACAGAGACTGAATCAGAATCTGACAAGAAAGATGAAGATGAAGCCAATTTGGATTTGGTTGTAACTGTATCTTCTGATACAGAGTCAGGTTCAGACTCAGATGATGATAATGAGGTACATTCTAAACTCACTAGATCTGAACTTATTAAAACTGTCAAAGATCTTATCAGTCATTATCTTAACAAGTCAAAGCAATTTAAAACTTTGAAAAATGATTTTGAACTGCTTGAAAGAAAACAAAAAGAAGCTCAAAGTCACATCTATGACTTAAAAGATAAGAACAATGCTCTTCTTGTAAAACTGACTGATAAGAAAGTTGATAAGCTTTTAAATGAAGAAGAAATTGCTCTTCAAGATTTTATTTTGGCTGGAATTGTAACACCCATACTAACTTTAACTAGTATATTAGCATGTGCGTTAAACTGATACTGGATACATTTAAAATTTTCAATAATAATTATACATTACATCTGAAGAAATACAAGTTTACTCGTTTGTACACATAATCCATTACTATTACAATGCTTATATAAAAGTCTATACGCTCCCGAGATGGTACACGACGAGCAACCGTACTCCATCCAGTATCCCTCTGAAGAACTTCATCACGAACCTCTGACTTACCTGTAAACCTGCACCAGAAGGAATGGGATGAGACATAATGTCTCAGTGAGCTCCAGCCCAACCAACTGTTGGCAACCACAGGGAACCTAGGGTCGCCATGCCTACCTTGGCAATCTTGGGGATTTTCTACGATCGCCAAGTCTCTTATCTTTATCCACAAAGGATATAAGTCTGACTATAACTATAAGTCTGCCTGTAACTATAACTGTGATCTGTCTATAACTTTAACTGTAATCCGCCTATAACTATAACTATAACCTATCTGTAACTATAACTCAGTGATCGAGGGGAAACCTAGGACCACTTTCTGATAACTGTCTATGACTATAACTGTAACTGTCTGTAACTGTAACTGTAACTTTGACTATAACTATGAAACATAATACATATAAGGTGTTTTATGTTAGCTGTTAGCGTTAAACAAACATTATTATCTGAGTTCATTTTACGGACTGCGGCCTCGGGTGGAGTAACCCCGAGGTACATCTCCCTATAACCCGGTGAAATTCCTGACAATCAGGCTAACACCGGACCCACTATGAAACGTGTGGACAACCCTCTCGGAGAAGTCCCATCCGGCGAATCCCGGAGTCTGCTGAACACGCCCTATGACTGTGAAACGTGCGAACACGCCATTAACTTTGATATTTAACTCTTTAACTTTTACATATAAACATATAATCATATAACACTTAACCTGTAACCTATGATTCTTGGCTTATCGTTCTCATAAGCCACCTATTTATTTATTGGAGAACCAACACTATAAGCTTAACTGAAACTTCAAATGCCGAAGCATTCCTATTACTCTTGTACTCTAACCCGAATACATCTATAATCTAGCTTACCTAAGGTAGGTTCTTGACTTTCAAAGTCGTATGCTTTACCTTAAGAGTTATCAACTCACATGTAATGGGTTGTCCATCTAATCCTTACCCCCATAATTATCCATACATTCCCTAAGGGATAGAACTTCTAATACTTAATAGTAACTCTTTGCCTTTACATGTCGTGTAATGAGTCTGAAGCAGTATTAGACAGCCAAAAGGTGCAAAAGCAGAAAAACAACATGATTCTGTCAATAGTGCCATCGTGACACGATTTGGAAATCGTGTCACGATTTTCTACCCAGAAAAGGTGGCAAGTTCTGCCTATGAAATCGTGACACGGTTGCAAAATCGTGACACGATTTTGCGTGCAGTTAGACAGCATATGGCAAGTTCAAAACGTGATTTTCACCATTCTTGGCTTATCCAAGCATACCCAGACATCATAACAGCTTAAGGGATAAATTTCTAAGGCATGTTGATAGATTACAACATAATAGATCAAGGAATTACAAGTAAAATGGAATTAGGGCACAAAATCTCTAAACTTTCTACAATGAGGGAATTCTCCCAAACTTACCCAAAATGGGTTAAAACTAAAGGAGCTCACCTCAATTCGTGCTTGGCCAATGCTTGTTAAGCTTTCATTCCAAAACCTTAGCTTGATTGCTTCTTCTTTGCTAATTTCCTTCACCAAAACCCTAGCTTTTGCCCCTTTTTTTCCTTTCTTTTCCCTTAGCTTCCTCTTGCTCATAATTAGCAACTTGCTTGCTTGCATGGGAATTGAGTGATTGAAGGTGAAATCTGATGATTATTGAAGGATTGGAGGGAGGGTGCAAGAGTGGAAGAAGAGAGAAGGGAGAGGATTGGTTCTAGAGAGAGAAAGTGGAAAAGATTATGTGAGAATTTTGGGGGAAATGGCTTTTATAGCCTAACCCTCAAAATTACTAAAATGCCATTCCTTGTAAAATGTCTCTGATACCTCGTCTCAATACTGATAAATACTTGAGTCATAAGCGGGATATTACAGGAATCAACAGAAGCAATGTTGCTTCTATGATTTATAATATCAGCAGAAACAAAGGAGAAGGAATTGGATTAAAAAATTATTCATTTAATTTTTCAAATGAAACAAACCTTCTATCTTGTTCTGATGATAGTATAAAAGGCACTAAGGTATTGTTTGTACCAGCATCTGATATTTCTGAGAATCAGAATTTAGCAGAAACTGAGACTGCTAAGTCTGAAGTTCTGAACTGCTCAGAATCTGAAGCTTCTGACCCTAAGGGAAAGATGAAGGCAGAAGTTAAAACTTTGCCAAAGTCTAAACCAAAAGGTCCTAAGTCTAAGACCTTGAGAAAATCAGACTCTAAACCTGAAATGGTTCAAAGTCTGAAGAGTTCAGAACCTGAGACAAGCAAGTCTCAGAATCTGGGAAATTCATATTCAAACTTTCAAAAGGTTGTGTTTAATAAACCAGTTTATTCAAAACCTTTTCAAAACCAGAATGTCAGGCAAAGCAAACAAAAGAAAGCCAATCTGTCATGCAATTCTGATTATATTAAGAAACGTTAACAACTCAGAACCTTCTACTTCTGAATCCAAGATTCTGAACAAATCAGAATCAAAGACTCTTAAGTCTAAAGTTCTGAAGAAATCAGAACCCAAGTGTTCAATGGTTCAAACTCTGAACAACTCAGAACCAAAGACCTTCAAGTCTCAAGTTCTGAAGAAATCTGAGTCAAAACCATTGAAAACTCAAGTTCTGAAGAACTCAGTTTCTAAAACTAAGACTTATTCAAGATTAAAGGATTCACATCCAAAGTATCTGAACAAGTCTGAGTTCTATAACTTCAGATATAAGGTGCAAAAGGCTAAACCTTTCAGGACTAACCCTAGAGGACCCATATGGGTACCCAAGTCAGAAATCATTTCTGTTTCAGATATGATCAAATGCCAAAGAAAAGGCAGAGTCCTGGTGCCTGGACAATGGCTGCTGGCATTGCAAGGAAGGAAACAAGTCTATGTTCCAAACCCTGATCATGAAAGAGGGAGGAACTGTGGAATCTGGAGGAAACCACAAAGACTTGATCACTGGTACTGAGATTCAGCTCTCAGAGGACACTTCAGAACCTGAACCAGAACCTGAACCAAAACATGTGCCTGAAGAATGTCCAAAGCTGAAAAGCCTCTCAGAATCTGACAAATCTCCTAAAGCAAATCAAAGAACATTGTTGAACAAAATTGGGTGTTCAGCAACAAACTTAATGAACAAGGAGAAGTAGATCAGAAGCTCTACTGAGGTATGTTTTGTTCTCAGTTATTCTTAATAGATTCTACATGAGTTGGGAAACTATCAGATTCATGAATTAGCATAATCTTCTTTGTGATGACATTGCTGTAATCTGTATGTCTAAAAATTCCAGTTATACATTCAAGAACCAAGCATTTTTGAACTTAAACTTCCTTTTATTAAGAGATTTTGTTCAGAAGTTAGAATTAAATTTATTAAAAAGAATCTGAACAATGCATTTCATCTCTTGGATAAACTTGCTTGAGTCTGAATGAGAAACTGAGAATCTGAAGTTCATCAGAAAGCTAAGACTTAACAGACACTCACTTTGAGAGTCTGCAGAAAGTTCAGCTCACTAGTGGAAAATATACATTTTACAACATGGTTAAAAAAGTTTTCACAACAGTCGAATACATACCTGATGTGATAGTGAACGCGGTGGCATTTTCGAAATTACCAACAAAGTTTTTACATCAGCCCTTAGGAACAACTGAGGGGAAAAGTAAATGTTAAAACGTTTTCACATCAGGCCATATAATACCTGTAGGGAAAGATACACGCGGTGGCAGTTTTGTAATACTGAGAGACTACATTTTACATCAGGTCCTTATGACCTGTAGGGAAAAAGCTTTCAGTATTACATTTTTCCATTTTCCCTCTTCCTGAAAACGTAACTTTCCCTTTTCCCTCTTCTCATCCCTTTTCCCTCTCACGCGGTGGCTTTCTCCTTCACGCAAACCTGGCTCTTCCCTCTTCCCTCTTCTCTCTTCTCCATTCAAAATCGTGTTCCTGCTTTTCCCTCTTCTCTCAAAATCGTGTTCCTGCTTTTCCCTCTTCCCTAAATCGTGTTCCCTAAATCGTAATCCCTAAATCCCTAAATCGTGTTCCTGCTTAACCCTAAATCGTGTTCCTGTTTACATTCAATCTCAAAATCGTGTTCCTGTTTACATTCAATCTGTTTGTAATCCCTAAATCGTAATCCCTAATTCCGCCGTAATTTCACCGTCTTCTTCTTCTTCTTCTTCGTTCACCGTGCGACTAATATCTCAGGTAAATTCCTCTTCAACTTTTGATTGATTTTTCACAAATTCTTAGTTAGGGTATAGTGGTGTGCGTGTGTGTGTATAATGAAAATGGGGGGTATGATTTGAGCACCCATTCGAAATGGGTTGTTCCAGCTAGGTCTCAGGTTCTAATCAACATTTTGGCTTGTTAAATGTAGCGGTTAAGGGTTGAAAGTTGGTCACATCACAACTTAGTTTATACAGGTTTCTCTAAGTGTTTGATATTCTGTTAAATATGCATTCATCCATCATATTGTTACTACTCACTAGTAGCAGCTTTATGCATAACCTTGTGCGAAACAATGTTCTTTTTAGAATAGTTAGGC